>OZ004714.1:52551221-52621221 GCA_963924515.1 Vespertilio murinus | reverse complement strand
GAGGGCGCCGGCCAGGTCCTGCGAAGGTCACACACGTGCCAAGCACGGCAGGGCTGGTAAGAGGACCTGCAGGGCTGACAGGCTTCCCACTGCACTCGCTGACAAAGGGCTGCCTCTGATGAGGCTGGGGAACGGTCCCTCAGCGCTCTTCCCAGAGCAACTGAGAAAGTAACTGCAGAAGACAAGTTGGGCAACTTCAGGAGTCCTTAGGTAGCATCTGTGGGGGAGATAGCGGAAAGATTCTCATGCAAGTTTTTTGTGAGAAGGGAACTTTTATTTCTATTGGTTAGTTTCCTGGAAGTGGGATTGTAGGTCATTTGTTACGTATGCCCTCCGGGAGGGGCAGGCCTGCGGGGAAGCGGCCTCAGCCTGCCATGTGCTCATGGTTCAGGCCATCACGGGCCACACTCAGCGGGTCCGGGCGCCGGGGGGCCGGTGGGGGGGTGTACACCTTGCTGGTCTGGTCCGGGGGTCCTCTCAGGCGCCTCTGCGCCCCCCCAGCGGTCCCTCCTGCCCCGCACTGGCGGGTTCCACGTGCACCCCAGCCACAGGCCGACCCCAGCCTGGCTCTGAGCAGCGCGGGCAGCTGAGGGAGCTCGCTGGAAGCGGCGCTCTGCCCGAGGCCAGACTCGGCCAAATGCCCAGTGTTGGTTACTGGACCAGCCGAGCCCGCCCCACCCCAGGCCCAGGCCCTGGCACTGGCTCTGCGCTCCTGTGCCCTCGCCTTCCCTCGGTCTGGCTGCCCGGCGCCGCCCTCGCCTCCCGGGCCCTCCTGGGTGTCCTCTGAGTTGGCTCCGAGCTGTGTCACAGCGTCTCTGTCTCTGAGACTGTGGCAGCTCCCGCCCCGGCGCTTTGTGCTGGGATCCTGGCCCGGTCTGCAGGCGTGGCCATCGGAGGAAGGAGGTGCCCTCTGCTCCCACCTCAGCATGAACCGCCGCCCAGGGTCTGCGTGGCACAGGAGCGGTGCCACCCGTGACATGACTGTGCCCCTCAGACAGCGGTGGTGCCCAGAGCCCGGGGAGAGGCCTGCGGAGGCCACGCAGGACCAAGACCCCACCGTCCCAGGGGGGCGGGCGAGGGGGGAGGGGGGGCTGGCTCTGCGGAAGCGGGTCAGCCTCAGACCCTGGGGGTGCACAGAGGCCTCTCTCCCCTGCCCAGGCCAGGCCTCTCGGGGAACCCTCCAGCCGGAGCCCAGAAGACGCAGCCACAGGGAAGGCCAGGCCTCCTGGCGCTCCTGCCCGCACCAGCCCAGCGGCCCCGACTCCCAGCCGGCCCGGGGCCCTCCAAGACAGTGAGCCAGCAGGCCCAGGCCCTCTGCCCCCCACTCCTGGAGGAGGAGCGGGGGAAAAGGCCCACCCGCACCATCCATGTCCACCCGCCCTAAGGCCAAGCTTCCTCTGCCGCCCTGCGGGCCCAGGCCCGGCGAGGGGGCGGCGGCCGCCTGCTGTGCTGGGTTCAAGGCCAAAGACCTGCGCGCAGAGCTGGGCCAGTGTCCAGTGCACCCACAGTGCCCTCGAGGGCTGCCCTGTCTGCGGGCACCCAAAGGCCCCCTCCCCGCCCCCCGCTCCCTCCCCGCACTGGCTGCCTGGCCCACTCCTGCCCCCCGCCCCGTGGGGACCCCGCCGCAGCGGGAGGGAGGCCCTCTGCAGCCCAGGGCATCAATCTCAGCTGCGGGAGACGGGGAGCGGCTGCTGCTTCCCCGCTGCTCCCGGCGCCTCCAAACTGGAGTCCCCCACGTGTCGTGTCTGTAGATACTCCTGTCTCCTCCCAAGCCCCTGCCCCCACCCCAGCCGTAGTGTCCCCTCCCCCGCAGAGGCTGCACCCCAGCTCTGCAGCCCCCGCTGCCCGCCCTGGTCTCTGCAGCCCCACCTCAACCTGGAGACCTCCCCGAGCCCGGGAGCCTCCGCACAGACCTGTGTTGGGCCCGACGGGCAGTGCCTGGAGCCGGCGGTGGACAGTTGTGCGGTCGGGGAACCGGGAGCCAGCCCCCGCCCGGCCCAGCTGCTGCCCGCCAGCACCCACAGGCCGCTCTGGGGAGGGAGCTCATCACCCACAACTGCGGCCGGGGGCACCTGCCAGCACCGCCAGCCTTTGCTGCCTTGGCTGGAGTCCCTGTGCACCCCTGCCTCTTCTGGCTGTGCAGGGCCGCCGCGTGCCCAGGGCTGTGACCAGGCTGAGACTCGGACACAGGCTCCGCCCGCCCCGGGCTGGGCTGGCAGCGCCGGGCCCTGGGAGCAGAGCGGCCACAGACCCGGCTGCGCTTTGGGGCGCTCGGCATGACTGCGGAAACGCGTGTGGTCCCCGCACCACTCAGCCTGGAGCACACTGCACATGCTCTCACCAGGGCACCCCGACCCCGGCCCTGGGGACAGGCACCCCCAGAAGAGCCCTTCGCCCACGGCTGCGAGGGCCCTCGGCGCCCACCTCCCCACCCAGAGCCCCGCTGGGAGGGCCGCACCCCGCCCGGGGTTGGCTGAGCTCAGCACCGCAGAGCCGTCCACCAAGTCGTTTTTCTCCGGGCCCAGGGCCGGCCTGAGACGGCTTTCTCCAGAAGTAGCCTGCCCACCCCCCGCTGGCTGGCGCTGAGATGTACAAGGCACCGCGAGCCTTGCCCTCGGTGATCCAGGAGCACATGCCAACACCCAGCCACAGGCCCTGCCCGCCCTGCCCGCCCTGCCCGCCCTGCCCGCGCTTCCCCAGGGCCGCCACCGCGGGCGTGGCCCCCTCCACAGGAGGACGGGGCACCCTGCGGTCCTGGGGGAGGTGGGACCCCCCCTCTGCCGGTGGTTGACTGCGCCCTCTCCCCCGGAGTGCCCAGGCCTCTCTTGTCTTCTCCATAAGTTGTAATAAAGCCTGGTCGTGGTGCTCTGCGTAACTCCGTGTCCGTGTCCGTGTCCGTGGACTGAGTGGGAGGTGCTGGCAGTGGGGGGCCGCGCTGTACAGAGCGCTGCCGCCCGCTGGCGGGCCGGGGGCGCCCAGCCCCGCGGCTGACGGGACCCAGTCTGGTCCCAAAGGGGGTCTGAGTGTAACCCCTGCAGCCAGGGGAAGGGCCCTGGGGTGCGGCCACCGCTGCTGCTCGCTGCTCGCCCACGTCCCTGAGCCCGAGGCGCCGCCCTGGTGTGCACGGATCCACACTCGCCAGTCGCCCCTCTCAGTGGCACAAGGCTTTTGACTCTGTTGTTTGTTTGTTTGTTTGTTTGTTTGTTTTGCTTTTAAAGTCCTCCGTTAATCACCTATATACACATCTCTCCTAATTTTTAAATAACTCAAATATAATTGATTTCATTTTATTTTAAGCAGCGGTATCTTCTGTAATCTTTTCACATTAGAATTCATTAAACCATAAAACTTATTCAAAATATTTTTTAAAATATTAACTTTTTTTAAAAAATTGATTTCAGAGAGGAAGGAAGAGGGACAGGGAGAAAACATCAATGATGAGAATCATTGACTGGCTGCCTCTTGCATGCCCCCCATTGGAGATTGAGTCCGCAATCCCGGGCATGTGCCCTGACCAGGAATCAAATCGTGACCTCCTGGTTCATAAGTCGATGCTCTACCACTGAGCCACACCAGCCGGGCAAAACATTTTTTTTTTTATTCCCACAGCCTAATGGTCTTCAAATGGAAAGGCACAGGCACGGGCGGGGGGAGGGGGGAGACACGTGATCAGGGGGAAACATTATTGGGGAAAATAAAAATGCCCCAGGGCTCTGTTCATGTTTCCTGTAAAGATCTCCTGAGTGGGGTGTATTGAGTGTGGGGTGCAGGGCCGGGGTCACTGGGCCTGCTCTTGGGGGCTCAGGAGGAGGGGGAGTCCCAGAGCCCCTCTTCCACTTCCCGAGACCAGCCCCACGGCTGCCCCGGACGCCAGGTTCAGTCGCTAAGCAGCTGAGAGCAGCACAAGGGGCCGGGGAGCCGGGCTGCCGCTCGCGGCCACGGCTCCTCACGGGCGTGTGCGGGGCAGGTTCTGCTCGGCGCCTGGGAAGGCTGCAGCCGGGTGGAGCCCGGCCTGGCCTCGGCGGACGGAGCTCACACGGGCCAGGAAGTTTAACTGAGAGGAGAGGCCACAAGCAAGAGCTGCCTCACTGCTCCGGACCCCACCCATGCACAAATTCACGCACCAGACTTCTAATACATGTACACACGCACACACAGACGCATACACACACACCGAGTGGCCAGATCATTCACACAACCCTTTGGCGTATGGGACAAGGCTTCAAACCACCTGACCACCGGGCCAGGGCTAGGGCTAGGGTGAGAGCTGCTTACAGCTCCTGCTGAAGGGCATACATTAAGCGGCACTTACCTCCACCCAGTGTATTTTTAAGACTTCACATGAGACCAACGCAGACCCTCCCTCAGCCAGGTCAGCCGTGGGTGGGCTGTCCCCGGTGCTTCTGGGGCTCCTCTCCGCTCCCGCCCGGCCCCCACACCCGAGGCCTGGCGGGCTCCCCAGCTCCGGCTCCCTCCTCCACCTCTCAGGCTGCCTCCTCCACCTCACGGACATGGAGCTAATGGGTGCAGTGGCTGGGAGGGGCACCCCTGGGTGGCTGAGAGCGTCCTGTCCCAGGAGTCAGGCGCTGTGCCATCTCCTTCACAGGAGGCCGGGCACTGCGGGCACTGAACACACTCCACTGGGTGTTGGCAGCAGAGGTGCTCACATCCACAAGGAGCCATAAGCTGTACTCTTAGGACATGGGTACATTACAACATGAAAAGGAAATGTAAAAAACAAGAGCCCCAGACGGTGTGGCTCAGTGGGTAGAGCATCAGCTTGTGGACTGAAGGGACCCAGGTTCCACTCTGGTCAAGGGCATGTACCTCGGTTGCAGGCTCCTCCCGGCCTGGGCCCTGGTCGGGGCTCATACAGGAGGCAACCAATCAATGTGTTTCTCCCACATCCATGCTTCTCTCTGTCTTCCCCCTCCCTTTCACTCTCTCTAAAAATCAATGAAAAAATGTCCTCCGGTGAGGTTTAAACACACACACAAAACAAAACCAACAAAACCAACAAGGAATGTAAAACGATTTCCACAAGCCACCTCCAGGCCATGTGGTCTCCCTGGTTTCTCCCAATGGTCGGAATCAGTGCGGTCTCCTGCGGCTCCCAGACACCAGCTCCGAGGGCCCTGCCTCCGCGGTCAGGAGGCCCTGGACACCACCCCGCATGGGGCCCTGGGAAAGGGGCTGCCAGGCCAACCCCGTGGGGATGTCAGAACCCGAGGCCAAACGTTAGAGTTCGAACGCAGGGGTTTATGGACAGGAGAGAACTGGGGTGCAGGGCGGGGCTTCCGGGGCTGATGGGGGGTTGGGGGGGTGCTGCCTGGGGACGTCAGAGGGGCCAATGCCATGGGATGTGGAGTGAACCTCAGTGACAGGGGCGGGAGGGTCTGGGTGGGGCCCCAGGCTGTGGAGCAGGAGGGTCCCTCTATGAGGACAGGGGTCTGTCCTTGCCTCTGCAGAGTCTCGGGAGGGACGGGGTTTGTGAGCTGGGTCGTATGAGGAAGGAATGAGAGGAGGCACCCCCAGGCCTGGCACCACTGCCTGCTCTCAGCCAGGCCTCAGCCCAGCTGCTCAGCCGGATGCCCACATCAGTCAGCAGAGGGCAGACAGGCAGCTCCATCCCTGGATCCACCGAAGCAGCGCCCACCGCTCCCTCCCCAGGGGCCGCGCTCACTTCCCAGGCTGGTGGCTGAAGCCCTCTGCCTCCTGAGAGCTGCCTGTGCACAGTGGGCTTGGGAAGGCCTGGCTCTCAGCTGTGTGGAGCCATGCCCACCACTGGCCACACCCTCAGGAGGCCCAGCCCAAGGTGCTGACGTGTGAAGGTGCTGGGGTGTGAAGGTGCTGAGGTGTGAAGGTGCTGAGGTGTGAAGGTGCTGATGTGTGAAGGTGCTGAGGTGTGAAGGTGCTGAGGTGTGAAGGTGCTGAGGTGTGAAGGAGCTGAGGTGTGAAGGTGCTGCAGAGTCCCTTGAGAGCCTTCCTTTCAGGAAAACCTCATGCTTTTGGTGTGGAATGGAAACATGGGTGAGAGCGAGGTAAGGCCTGTGCCCTGCCCTTGGTTGAGACATCTCCTCTCTCCCCTCTGAGCAAAACAGTGTTACTGCAGTGAAACAGAGAATGACCAGGAAAATGATGTCATCTGTGAAACAGTTCTTCCTCAAAGAATCCTCTGGAATTGGCCCTAACGGACAGCATTTTTTTTTTTTTTTTAAGAATCAGCATTTTTGTAAGAATCAGCATTTTTTGTAAAAATCAGCATTTTTAAAATAAGAATCAGCATTTAAAAATCTGTATTTTTAGAGAAAGCCTTGCTGGGTATAGCAAACTTGGTTTCAGATCCTTGCTTTTCATTACCTTGAACACTTTATGCCATTCCCTTGTGGCCTCAAGAGTTTCTGATGATAAATCATCTGAAAGCCTTTGTAGCTAACAGTTTGCTTTTCTCTTATTGCTTTTAAGATCTCTCTTTGTCTTTAATTTTTGGCATTTTAATTATGATGTGTCTTGGCATGGGCCTGTTTGGATTCTTCTTGCTTGGGACTCTCTGTGCCTCCTGAACTTGTATGATTTTTTCCTTCACCAGATTAGAGAAGATTTTGCCATTATTTCTTCAAACACTTTCTCTATGCTTTGCTCACTTTCTTCCCCTTCTGGCATAATTATATGTGAATATTGTTACATTTCGTGTTGTCCCATGGTTCCTATAAGGTTCCCTCCTGTTTTTCTTTTTTTTTGTGTGTTTTTTTTTATTGTTTGTTGTTATTGATATTGTTCTCTAATTGAGTGGGGATTTTTCTTACCTTGTCTTCTAATTCACTGATCCAATTCTTGGCTTCCTTATTCCATTTCATTTAGCTCTTCCTCTGAAGAATTATCTTGTTATTTCATTTCATTTTGAGCTTGTTCTCTCTCTCTCTCTCTCTCTCTCTCTCTCTCTCTCTCTCTCTCTCCTCCTCCTCCTCTTCCTCCTCTTCCTCCTCCTCCTCCTCCCCCCAATTTGACTGCCTGTTTGAGTTTGTATCTATGCATTATGTACATCTGCTATGACTCCAAATCTCTAGTGCAGGACAGTATCAGACACTGTTTCTGACTGGCCCTGAGTACACTGCTTGGAGCTATCATCAATCCACAGCCTGTGGCTCCTTCTGCTGGGGCTGGGTGCCTTTGGAAAGGACCAAGATGTGCACAATGGTCAACTTTTCCTAGCTTCAGGCCCAGAAGGAGATCAGGCAAAGACTCAAGGCCTCTGGAGATCCTCCTCTGCCTGCAGCCTGACTGTAATCAATCTTGATTAGCCTAAGATTATCAACCACAGGGTAAGGTGAGAGGTCTTTCAATAGGGTGTGGCAACTGTCTTTCTCCCAGAAAACAATCACCTGTATAGCAAAGGTCTGAAGGAAAATATGTCCTCCACAGCATGAGAGAATGGTTCAGCACAGGAAACTGTACTGGCTTCCCTCTGAGCTCCAACTCCATGGTCCCCCCTCCTGGACTCTCCTCACCAAGCTCCAGTCTACTCTGCCCTCCCTCTGGTGGAGCCCAAGGTGATTGGCTGCACACAAAATTTTGTGCATTGAGCCTTCAAGAGGTGCCTGCTTTTCCTTTCACATGGAAGGATGTGGAATTTTATCAAATGCATTATGTGTTTTGATTAAGAGAACACTTTCTTTTGGATAATTTTCCATATCAACCAGTTTAATGTTTATATTTTCCCAAAAGATTTATTTCAAATTTTCAACTTTGCTGGCCCGTCCAGCACATGTGCCTGCCTACTGTTTCCCTCTCCTTGTAAACCTATAAGGAGGACCCCGCTGCTCCTGCTGCTCAGCCTCCCTCTGGCTTTTTACTTCAGTCTGGACAGCGGCAAGTCTCCTTGGTTTCAGCGTTCCATTTGCTGTGTCTGCCATTGCCTTATTGCTTGTTTCATGCTCCTCTGCTTTGCTTTGCTCTCTTCTTAGTGCCCCGAGATTCAGGCACCATTCCCGAGGCAGGTGGCAAGATGGCAGGAAGCCTCTCACTTCCTGTTTGTTGTCGCACAGGTTTCAATGTGTAGTCAGTAGGTGTGTGTTTGTCTGTATGTGTATGTGTGTCTGTACATATATATGTGTGCCTGTGTGTCCATAGGTGTGTGTCTGTCTATGTAGGTATATGTGCGCATATATGTGTGTCTGTGTGTATGTAGGTGTGTCTGTATGTGAGTATCGGTGTGTTTGTGTATGTAGGCGTATGTCTGTGTGTATACATGTGTGCCTGTGTATATGTAGGTGTGTGTCTATGTGTCTGTGGCATGCCCCCTGTTGTTCTAAGAATAACTCTAGTGCTGGTTGCACATCTCTGGATAAGGAGACACACAGGATACATGCAATCCCTCCGAAGGGCCCAGAACTTTTCAGCTGAGCCCTCATAGGGACCCTGTGGAGACCAGGAGGAAGCTGTGTAGACCCTCTTTCCAACAAAATCTTCAGACCCGCACATTCTGATGAGTATTTTAGGGGAGGATGTATACCCCCCACACTCTCAAGCCTTCAGGTTAAAAATTTAACCAAAGCTAGGTGTAACATGTGCTCCCCAGACGTCTTCACCGGAACGCCTGGGCTTTTAGGAAATGGCTGGCTGCTTCCATTGGGAGGGCCTCAGGCAGGAAAGCACACCAGCAAGGTGCCTGGGCAGCACTCCAGTTGGGGCCTGGTCCCAGCTCTGCCACCAGCTTCCTTGGTGCCCTGGACAAGTCCCTTCCCTCCCAAGGACCCCGTTCCCACACCTGGAGAAGGAAGCACGGGTCTGTGCCTCTGGAAGGCCCACCGTGCCAGTGTAGTGTGGGTTCCTGGCCAGGCTGGGGGAATACTTTGTCTCTGGGCCAGTGGCCTGGACCCACATCCTCTCTCCTTGGAAAGAAAATCTTTTTCTTTCCTTAAAAATAAAAAATAAATAAAAATTGAAAAAGTAATAAAATTTTTAAAAATAGATAAACGACGCCAAAAAAAAGCCACTTTAAGATGCCTCATATTCACCATCTTTTTTTATCCAGCTAATGACAAAGCTTAAAAAAAAAGCTAATTCATAAATGCATTAGGGATTTCTGTGCACATGTAAAGGGGAAAGGCCAGTTTAATAAATGAGTGCACATAGTTTTTGAACTGGGCTTAACCTTTTGCTGAGTACAGAATAAAAACCCCAGACTTGCCAAAACTGGTTTGGCTCAGTGGATAGAGCGTTGTCCTGAGGACTGAAAAGTCCCAGGTTCGATTCCAGTCAAGGGCATGTACCTTGGTTGCAGGCACATCCCCAGTAGGGGGTGTGCAAGAAGCAGCTGATCAGTGATTCTCTCTCATCGATGTTTCTAACTTTCTATCCCTCTCTCTTCCTCTCTGTAAAAATCAATAAAATATATTAAAAAAAAACCAACAAACCCCCCCCCCCCCAGACTTTTTAGCCTTATAGGTGGTGGAGATGAATACAGGCTAGTTTCCCAAGGCATTTAAAGCAGCACTTAAGATTTCTGCCAAGAGGCAAGTAAATACCAGAAAGTAGATAGCAAGTTTACATATGAATGGCTGAGAGTTTATCTCTTGACTTCATCAGCAGGAAAATTGTGACAGATTTAAAATTTAGAGGATGGGCCAGGCCTATTGGCTGAAATGTATTGAATTGTTATAAGTATGCCTTGCATGAAGTCTAGAGAACTGAAGTTAGTTTATTAATTAAATATGCCTTATATTTTATGTGAAATGTATCTTTAAAAATGTAAAAGTATTATTGATTTGAGAAATGCTACCTGAAATTTTAAAGTTCTGAAAGTTTAAAGTGTCTTTTTTTTTTTTTTTTTTTGCCATGATGCCTGAAACAAATCAGTTTCACTAACAGAAACTGATGTTGACAGGAAGCCAGGAAGGCTGGTCAGCAACTTTAATTGCTCTAACCACTCTCCCAGTAAGCTAAAGAAGGTGGTAATTTGCATTGAATGGCTACAAACTTCCTCTAAACTCCTGTGAAAAATTTTTTTGGAAGTTGACTTAATTATATAAATAAAAAAGTAAAGTTTAAATTTGCCTCATAAAAAATCTAGAGGACAGAATTGAAGTTCTTAATTGATTATGTCTTGTATTTTTCTTAGAAATGTAAAGTGTTATTAATCTAGGACATGCAAGATATATTTTACTTGTCAACTCTAAAAGTTCAAAGTGCAAATTACATGGGGAGAAATTATATAGTTAAAATATATTTTCTCTTATATAATTAGAAATTCAAAATATGTTACTTGTTTGGTCTGATTTAAAAGAAAGAGGATTAATTCATTGATCCAGTTTAAATGTAATTGATATTTTCTAAGATAATTTAGGTATATAATCTTTAAATCATATATATATAAATATGTTATAAATTATATATTTGATAGTTCCAAGAGTATTTCAAGGTTTGTTTTTTTTTTTTGAGCATAACTTTTGTATGTTTCACAGGCCCTGAAATGTACAAAACTCTGTTCTCTCTTAAAATAAATAATTTTTAATTAAACAGATTGGTACTTGAAATCACATGGAAAGCTTTATCAAATAAAAATTATATACTATATATAAATGTTATGAAAGTTTTCACCTGTAAGAAAAGCCAAAACAATATATTTCTTAAATATAGCCAAAATTTCAACAGCAGTAGAATTTCAAGAAAGACAAAAAGGCCTCATGCGGGCTGCATTTTTGAATTGGCTGTAGGTGGGACACTTTATGCTTTTGGATCAGACCAATAAAGTATCAAACCTATTAGTTTAATGAATAAGTTTCTTTGCCTTTTTTTTTAAATTAAAGGTACCTACTTAAGTTACTTTATAAATTAGCTTTTGCAATAATCAATGCCATATAAATTAAGTTACATGAAAAGCCAATAATTTTATAAGCAATTCTAATAAGAACCAGAAACAGCTAGTCATTGATTTCTCAAATAAAAATTAATATATGTTACTTATATACATATATTTCAAATTTTATGAAGGTTTTGGCCTTTTTAGAAGGGCAAAACGAAGTAACTAAATATTCCTTCCAGTTTGAAATTGTGAATTGCCATGGCTAAAGCAAAGAATATCCTTACATGATATTATTCTATAATGTCATATAATTTTTGATATTTCATAAACAGCATATACCAAACAAGCTTGAAAACTAATTATTTGAATGTTTGGCAACAATTTAAAAAGCATATGAAAGGATTTTATCCCTTCCAATGTGTGGAAGGCCCCTTGGGAAGGCACTTAAGCATTCTATATTGGCTCTTCTTGCTCTTTTTGCCAAAGAGGGACCCACTTCTCACAATTCAATTACTACTGTTGCTTGAGTTTTCAAATTTATGCTGAAGTTGAAGCCTCGTGGTGGATGGTACCATGAATCTGTCTCTTGCCCAAGGGCATAAGCTGGACTTTCTCCAGGAGAAGAAACCTGGGTCCTCAAGATACATGATCAATGCCAGGGCCCTGCCAGCAGGCAAGAGGATTCCAAGGCAGGTTCTGGGCATGGAGGCCATAGAGGGCATAAGCTCCCAAGGAGACAAAACTGAACCTCACATCACCCTGCTTGGCCCCGGAGGATGGCTGGTTAGCCAATGACGGGTAAGATTCCTCAAGGGAGGGACAACCTAAGACAGGCACAGTCGCATAGGCATCAGGAGAGAACTTGGGGGTCAACAGAAGTGGGGCACAGAACCTCACCCCTCAACGTTGCAGGGGCTTGAACACTCGCCCCTTCCAAGGAAGGTCTCCTGCCCCATGGCTGCTTTGTGCTTCCCATGCCCATTTCAGATCGGGACCCAGGCAACAAACAGAGATGTGGCCCAGCTACAAACAAGAGACATGGTCCAGCTCATATTGAGACCCAGGCAACAGAGAAGTGGCTGATGGCAACTGCCCTATATCTAAAGCTAGCCTAAATCCAGGAATACTTAGAACTTTCTCAAGGATGCATATAATCCTTTTCATTAATATTTGCAAGGTAAACTAAGATTGTTGTTAAAGTATTAAATTTTATAGTAAAATAGTAATCAAGTTTTCAGATTAATTTTAATTGGCTAATTGAAATAAGTAAATATTCAAGAAAATTTAATTGTACAAAAATTAAAATTTCATGATAAAATGCTTAACATGCAATTAACCCTAAAGCAGTCATATTTTTGTACAAGAATTAAAAGTTAGCAAAACTGTGTTATAAAAATTTTTCCAAAAGCCTCCTAATAATTAAATAAAAAAGGGGGGCATAGTGGAAAAATACAATGTAAGGAAAAATATTCTGTAATAATTTACATCTAGCAAAAATTTTTCATGATAAAATTGCTTAACATGCAATTAACCCTAAAGCAGTCATATTTTTGTACAAGAATTAAAAGTTAGCAAAACTGTGTTATAAAAATTTTTCCAAAAGCCTCCTAATAATTAAATAAAAAAGGGGGGCATAGTGGAAAAATACAATGTAAGGAAAAATATTCTGTAATAATTTACATGTAGCAAAAATTTTTCATGATAAAATTGCTTAACATGCAATTAACCCTAAAGCAGTCATATTTTTGTACAAGAATTAAAAGTTAGCAAAACTGTGTTATAAAAATTTTTCCAAAAGCCTCCTAATAATTAAATAAAAAAGGGGGGCATAGTGGAAAAATACAATGTAAGGAAAAATATTCTGTAATAATTTACATCTAGCAAAAATTTTTTCCTTTGAAAATTTTTCATTTATAATGCTGGTAACAAGGCACCTATAAAAAATCTTACAGTATCAAAATAGCCAAAAGAAAATCATTTGGACAAAAATCAAAAGGATCCAAAGTCTAATTTATAGAAAAGATTTCTTAATTAAACTTTGGTCGAGAATATGTTTATTTTTCCAGGAAACTCCAAGACTTTATGGGTTCCTGCAACAACGGATTCCAGAGAAGACCTGATAGGGCTGTTCCAGCCACAGAATAAGTAGGAACTCACAAGAACAGAGGAGAAATAGTCCACTAATAAGATAGTGAAGATGCCTTGCCATTGTATCAGTCAGCTCCTGTGCATTGCTGCAGGTTACCCAGGACCAAGGGCAAGGAAGGACTGAGAGTTGCCTGTTGACAGCAAAGCGGAAGGAGAAGAAAACTGAAAGCTATGCAAGGGACTGTGGTGCCAACATGGAGTCATCTGAAGAAGTTAAAGACTGAAGTGGAAGCTACTTCTTCAACCATGTACCTGCTCATGCAAGCATCTGTTAGCTTCCAGTCTTCTGCAAAGTCTTGCACAGCCAAGTCCAAGGACTCTGAGTAAATATACACGGGCAGCAAAAGAGACTTTCTTTAATTTGGTAGCTAAAAGGGTTAATATGTCCATAGTTCTAATTTCTCATATTGTTGTTTTGAATTTATATTGTTTTATTATTTAATAGCCAGAGTTTTGCTCTTGACATTCAAGTTTTGAAAATGATGACATGTATGTAATTTAGTTTTGCATTGGCATTATTTGCAATCGTTTCAAATTAGAGTTTTATTCTTAATGTTTACATTTTTTTAAAAAGGGTGAGATGTAGAGGGCCAAATGGGAAAACACCTGGACATTCTTTAGATTGTTGCTGACTGGGCCCAGGATATTGGCAGAATCATGTCAGTTGCACTCCCGCCCTGGGAGTGAGGAGATGTTCTTGGTTCCTGGCTTGTGTTTGTCCAGGAGGAAGGAGTGGGTGTGACTTGGGCCCTCCCAGGCTCCTTGTTTTTCTGTGAAACCCCCTTGTTGGATTGGGAGTATAAATAGTTGTGCTGTGTGGCTCAGGACATGGTCAGTCTGCCTCTCCAGAAGGGGAGGTCAGTGGCCCTCCCAGCTCCCAGCTTAAAATCTATCTATGTGTCTTCTCTCTTTATTTCTAATATTTCTCAATCCCTGGCCGCCTCCCATTAGAATCAGTTCGTTCATCTCTCTTTCCGTGAGGGACATGGAGAAGGGAGATCCCGCCACATCAGGCCCCCACAACCATGTGTGTATTTTTATGGGTATCTTGCTGTTAGCGTTTCCAATAAAGGTTAATTTTCTAAAGTACAAAAATTTTTTTAGATGTAAATTATTCTCAGGATGTTTTTCCTTACATGAAATTCTTCCACTGTCACCTCCTTTTTTACTTTAAATAATAGGAGACTTTTGGAAATTTTATAATTTACCACCCCTCCAGCAACCTGGCAGGCACCTGAACCTTCTCCCATTCTGAGGGAGGTCTCCTGCCCCCATGGCTGCTTCGCTTCCCATGCACAGCTAAAATTGGGACCCAGGTAACAGACAGAGACGTGGCTGACAGCAGCTGCCCTCTCACTGCAACAAGACTTGTTTGAGAGGCCTTGTACCCATGGTGTGGGCAAGTGGGCTTTTTAATATCCAAGTACAGCCTAGTAGCAGGAATGCTCAGGCCCTTCTCAAGAAGTCAAACAATCAATTCCACTAATACACACCTTGTAAATAAGATTGTTGCTAGAGTGTTGAGTTTGACAGTAGGCAATTTCTCAGAGGAAATCAATGTGGCTAATGGAAATCAATTATTTGATTATACTGTAGTATATTCAGTATACTGAGTATACTGTACAAAAAGCTGTTTCTATAGTATTAACAAAAATTCTTATTGGCAGAGCGTCTCATGGTAAAATTGCACAACATGTTATGAACTTAAAGCAGTCATAGTGGAGCCCATTGTTTTAATTGGATTGTTTGATTGTTTGGTGTTGAGTTGTATGAGTTATTTATATATTTTGGGTATTAACCCCTTGTCAGAACTGTTGTTTACAAATATCACTCACATTTGATTGGTTGCCTTATTGTTCTGTTGTCAGTTTCTTTTGCTGTGCGGAAGTTTTTTTAATTTGATATAATCCCATTTATTTACTCTTGCCTTTATTTCCCTTGCCTTTGGGGTCAAATCACAAAATCTTCTCAACCATCAAGGTCCATAATTTTAGTGCATATGTTTTCTTCTATGTAATTTATTGTTTCAGGTCTCATATTTGTTCTTTAATCCATTTTGAATTAATTTTTGTACAGGGGGAAAACTATAATCTTATTTCATTCTTTTGTATGGCTTTCCAATTTTCCCAGCTCCATTTATTGAAGAGGTTTTCTTTTCTCAGTTGTATGTTTTTGGCTCCTTTGTCAAAAATTATTTGCCCAGATACAAATGGTTTTATTTATGGGTTTTCAGTTCTGTAACATTGGTTTTCTGTCAATACCATCCTGTTTTGATAATTGTAGCTCTGTAGTATAATTTGAAGTCAGGCTGTGTAATACTTTCAACTTTGTTCTTTTTTATTATGATTACTTTGCCTATTTGGAGTCTTTTGCCATTCTATACAAATCTGATGTGTTTTGTTGTTGTTCTATTTTTTTTTTAAATGACATTGAAATTTTGATGGGAATTGCATTAAATCTATATACTGTATTGGGTAATATGTCCATTTTAACTATGTTTATTCTTCCAATCCATGAACACAGAATAACTGTGTCACATCCAGCACGGTGAGGGGTGAACTTGAGGAGGGCTAGTGAAGGACTAAAGAAGACAGACAAGAGAATACAGTTGGGGCTCGGTGGATCACTGCGCCTGGATGAGGACGCAGAGAGACCCAGCTTGTAAGCCGAAGCTTCATTTTACAGTCAGATCACATAGCAAAACAAGGGAATGGTCTACAGGGTTACAATGTTCTTGTGAGTTTCACTTTTTTGGCAGCACTTGCTGCACCTCCCACAGCCCATTGGCTGCCTAGGAAGGAGCATGGAAGGACTATAAGGCCAAGCTTAACTATGATAAGAGGACTCTGCCCTCCAAGCTGGGACTTGTTTGTGGCCCTGCCACAGGTCAGTTCGAGGCTTAACCCTATAGTCGCTCCCTACAAATAACTTTCAATTTCTTTTAATAGTGCTTTGTAGTTTTCAGTATATAGGTCTTTCACATCTTTTGTTAATTTTATTCCTTGGTATTTTATTCTTTTGATTGCAATTGCAAAAGTAATTTTCCCCCATTTTTTTCTTTAGTCTTATTATTAGTATACTAGAGGCCCAGTGGACATAATTTGTGCATTGGGGGCAGGGGGGTCCTTCAGCCTGGCCTGCGCCCCAGCAGTCTGGGAGCCCTTGGGGGATGTCTGATTGATGGCTTAGGCCCACTTCCCAGGAGGAGTAGACCTAAGCTGGAAGTTGGACATCCAACCATTGCCTGCACTTGCCAGCTACGAGCCTGGGTTTCTGGCTGAGCGGCGCTCCCCTTATGGTAGCACACTGACCACCAGGGGATAGATAGCTCCTGCACTGAATGTCTGTTCCTCGGTGGTCAATGCCCATCCTAGCGACTGATTGTTCCACCTTTCGGTCAATTTTCATATTAGCCTTTTATTATATAGGATAGAAAACCAGTAGATTTTTGCACATTGATTTTGTGTCCTGCAACTTTGCTGTGTTGGTTTGTTTCTAATAGGTTTTTTTTTTTTTGTGTGTGTGTGTGTGTGTGTGTGTGTGTGTCTGTGTGTGGAGTGTTTAGGGGTTTCAATATACAGAATCATGTTATTTGCAAAAAGTGACAATTTTACTTCTTCCTTCACAATTTGGATGCCTTCTGTTTCTCTTGCTTGCTTGCTCTAGCCAGGACGTCCAGCCCTGTGCTGAATAAGAGTGGTGAGAGTTGGCATCCTTGCCTTGCTCATTCCTGATTTCAGAGGAAAAGCTTTCAGTTACTCGCCACTGAGTGTGATATTGGCTGAGGATTTGTCATATATAGCCTTTATTATGTTGAGGTACTTTCCTTCTATGCCCATTTTATTCAATGTTTTAATCATAAATGGATATTGTATCTTATCAAATGCTATTGATAAGATCATATGACTTTTTAAATGTTTTTATTGATATCAGAGAGAGGAAGGGAGAAGGGAAGAGAGATAGAAACATCGATGATGAGAGAGAATCACTGATTGGCAGTCTTCACGCCCTCTGGGGATCAAGCCCTTAACTCAGGCATGTGCCTGACCAGGAATAAAACTGTGACCTCCTGGTTCATGGGTCAATGCTCAACCATTGAACCACACCAGCCAGGCAAGATCATATGATTTTTAAACTTTATTTTGTTAGTGTGGTGTATTACATTGCTTGGTTTGTATATCTTGAACCATCGTTGTGTCACTGAAATTAACCCCACTTGATCAGGATGCATTGTGGTTTTTTTCTTTTTTGTTTGTTTTTGTTTTATGTATTGCATTCAATTTGCTAGTATTTTGTTTAGGATTTTTGCATCTGTGTTCATCAGAGACATTGATCTATAGTTTTCTTTTTTTATGTTATCCTTGCAAGGTTTTGGTGTCAGGATTACATTGGCCTCATCAAATGTGTTAGAAAGTATTTCCTCTTCCTAATTTTTTGGAAGAATTTGAGGAGGATAACTTTTAAATTTTGGGGCATTTGATAGAATTCTCTTGATGAAGCCATCTGGTCCTGAATTTCTATTTTTAGGGAGGTTTTTGATGGTTGTTTCAATTTTCTCACTGCTGATCAATCTATTTAGATTTTCCAATTCTTCATAATTTAACCTAGGAAGGTTATATATTTCTAGGAGCTTATCCATTTCTTCTAGGTTATTGAATTTGGTTAGAGACTATTTGGCATATAGTCTTTCATAATATTCTAGACTGAACCTTTGTATATCTGTGGTGACTTTTCCTCTCTGACTTTGTTTATATGGGTCTTTTCCCTTTTTCCCTTAGTGAGGTTAGCCAGGGGTTTGTCTATTTTATTAACCTTTTCAAAGAACCAGCTCTTTGTTTTATTACTTTTTTGTATAGTCTCTCTGTTCTCTATTTCATTAAATTCTGCTCTGATTTTAAGTATTTCCTTTCTACTGTCTTTGAGTTGCCTTTGTTCTTCAATTTTTCTTTTAAGATTTGATGTTAGATTGTTTACTTGGGATTGCTCTTGTTTCTTGAGATAGGCCTACAATGACATAAACTTTCTTCTTATTACTGCTTTTGTTACATTGTAATTTCATTTTCATTTATCCCCTTACATATCTTTTACAAATATGTATTTTTATCGATTCCACTGAGCTGGGCTGTCTATATATATATATCTTTTAAAAGTATTTTATTTTATTGATTTTAGAGAGAGGAGGGGAGTATAGAGATATAAAAATATCAATGAGAGAGAAACATATATTAATTGCCTCCTTCATGCCCCCTACTGGGGATTGAGCCAACATCTCTGGCATGTGCCCTGACCAGGAATTGAACCAGTGACCTCTTAATTCATAGATCGACACTCAGTCACTGAGCCATACCAGCTAGATATATATATATATATATATATATATATATATATATATATATATATATATCTTTTGATCTCATCTTTTATTTATTATTTGACTTAGTCATTGTTTAGTAGTATGTTGTTTAATCTCCACCTATTTGTGGGTTTATTTCCTCTTTGCAGTTGCTTTCTAATATCAAGGCATCGTGGTCAGAGAATATGCTTGGTATAATTTCAATCTTCTTGAATTTGTTGATGCTAGTTTTGTGACCCAGCATATGGTCTCTTATTGAGAATGTTCCATGTGCACCGGATAAGAATGTGTAATCTGATGTCCTGGAATGAAAGGTTCTTTAAATGTCAATTATGTCCATTTGGTCTAGTGTGTCATTTAAGGTTGATGTTTCCTTATTGATTTTCTGTTTGGATGATCTGTCTAGGGCTATGTTTTGATCTGTTTCTCCCTTTACTTCTGTGTGCTTTATATGTTTCAGTGCTCCCTGGTTAGGTGCATATAAATTAAGACATGTTATGTCTTCTTGACATAGTGTCACCTTTATCATTGTAAAATGTTCATCTTTGTCTCTTGTTATCTTGAAATATGTCAGACATAAGTATGGCTACACCTGATTTTCTGTGGATGTTTTTTATCTGGAGAATCATTTTCCACCCTTTTACTTTGAATCTACCTTTGTCTTTGCAGCTTAGATGTGTCTCTTGAAGGCAGAATATGGTTGGATTTTGGTTTTTGATCCACTCTGCTACTCTGTACCTCTTTATCAGTGAATTCAGACCATTTACTTAGGGTAATTATTGATGTATGAGGATTTCTTGTAGCATTTTATCTTTTGTTTTCTGGTAGCTCTGTGCCTCCATTGGTTCTTTTCCTTTGCATTCCTGTCTATTGTTTCTATATGGTTATATTCCATATTTCTTTCCTCTTTTTTTTAAAGCTTTGTGTATTAGTTTGGGGATTTGTGTGTGTGGTTTTCATTAGGTTTATAAAAATATAAAATGCATATATATTGTACATTTTTATTTTGAGTGCATCTGATCTCCATCCTCCTTTGCTAGTTCAGATCTATACCCACTCCTCTTTTATGTTCTTGTTGTCACAAATTATCCTCTTTCGTGATGTAAGTGTTTTGGTAATCTTACTTGTAGTGTTGTGACCTTTTGTTAATCTCCTTGAATATTTTTTTTTCAATGGAGGTTTTCCAGTGATAAAATTCCTCAGCTTCTCGTATCTGGAAAAGTCTTTATTTTTCCTTCATATTTAAATGATAATTTTGCTGGATAAATTATTATTGGATGATAATTTATCTCTTTCAGCAGTCATTTGAATATTTGGTTCCATTCTCTCTGGCTTGTAGAGTTCCTGCTGAGAAGTCAGATGATATTATGATGGGTTTTCTTTTATAGGTACTTCATTCTCTTCCATGTCAACTTTGAGAATTTTTCCGTTGTCATTAATTTTTGACACTTTTAATACAATGTGCCTTGGAGAGAGCATCTTGGATTGAGGAAACTAGATGTTCTGTTTGCTCCTTGGAAACAAAGATCTAGTTCTTTCCATGAGTTTGGGAAGTTCTCATCTGCTGTTTGTTTGAATGGGTTCTCCATTCCCTGCTCCCCCTCTTCTTCTGATATGCCTATTGTTCTTGTATTGCTTTTTCTTGTGGACTCAGATAGTTCTCATATAGCTCTTTCATTTTTATTTTGATGAGGCCTCTCTCTTATTCCCTCTGTGTTATTTCTAGATTCCTATATTCAATATCACTAATTCTTTCCTCCATCTGGTTTGCTCTGTTTTCTATGCTCAGTAGTTCATTCCTAACCTCCTTATTGTATGTTTAATTTCTAGGATTTCTGGTTGGTTCTTTTTTAAAGTTTCAGTCTTGTTGGTAAAGTACTTATTTTGTTCATTGATGTTTTCTGAGTGCATTGACTTGCCTGTCTGTATTTTCTTGGATCTTGTTGAGTATTCTCAGAACTGCAGTCTTGAAAGCTGCATAATTTATATTACATATTCCATGTGTTCCAGCTTGCTTTCTGCAGACTTTTCATTTTTCTTGAGCTTTCTCATTACCATGGCTATTCATTGTATTTGCTGGCCTTGTCTTGTCTAGGCATATATGTATGTATATAGTATTGGCCCTTCTCTAGCAGTTTTCTCTAAAGAGGTCTTTCTACTATTTTCCAGTAGATGGCACTGAGTCACAAGATTTTTATCTAGTGATCTCCCAGACTTGTCCTCCACAGCTCCCACCAGACAGCATAGCTGTGCTGCTTGGGGATGGGGTTTGTTTTGCCCTCACTGTAATGGCGACCCTGGACACCTGGGGCCCCCACCCTCCCAAGTGCCCATGGAGGAAAACAGTAATTCTACTGCAGTAGCTCTCAGTTTCAGACACTGTGCTCCTCGACCCCACACCAAGAGCAATGGAAGGTGAGTCTTGTGAGTCATGGGGTGGCAGGGCTCTATGGTTGTTTCTTTGTCTGAAACACCAGCGCCTGACAGTGGACAGCTGTGCAGCAGAACCCTTTTGCTCTGTCCTTGCTCAGGCATCTCTGCCGGCTCTATTGCTGTTTGCCCTGCTTGCCCTGCTGGACTGCGCATCACAACTCTCTGTTCCTTCCAGGGGCATGGCTGTGTTTCTGACTGCCTAGCTCTCCTCTCTTCTCGCCTCCCTGTTAATTCCCAGGGGCCCATCCTTAGATGCTTCAATGCATGGGTCTCTCAGGCGTGCCTCTGTTGAGTAGGGAATTCTTTGTAAAGTTATAATTGGTTAACTTCTTGTCTCTGTGGCAGGGGAGACACCAGGGGGACATTTCACACCACCATTCCTCTGACGTCTCCACTTAGAATCTCCCTCTGAAACAAGTATTTGAGACTGGACGTTTCTTTTTGTTACCACGATCTTCTTTGGGAGCTGCCGTGTGATAGAGAGAGGGAGCTGTGAGGCGCCGGTGCTTGGGAGAGGCGGGTGAAAGCTGATGGAAGACGATGGTGAGGTAGGCCAGGGGCTCTGGACCCTGGCGCCAGGAGCAGGGAGCGGGGCTAAGGGAGCAGTTGCAATGGCTACCGGCTGCTAACTGCAAATCTCAAGGGACAGAGCACCATGTCTTCTTTAATAGACGCAGTTCTGTGTGTCTGTGCTAATTGTAGGCCCTCAAAGCATGGGGCTCAAGACAGCCCCCCCCCCCCTGCTTTCTGGACATTAGCATTTTCTGCCAGTACTCATGTGGGCACTCCTGAGCTGTCCTGTGGCAGTGTGTTGTCAGGGTCACTGCTCCAGCAGAGAACTGTCACCAGGGCCGTCACAGGACCTGGAGGCTGCCCTGCTGACCTCAGTCTCCCCCTCAGGGCATGGCTAATAGGTGCTGGGGCTCAGGGCCTTGGGGGTAGCAAGCTGGCTCGGTTCTCTGAGGGCCTCCGGGTGCCGAGCCCTGTGGCCACTCGTGAAGCAGAGCACGGCCTCCCTGCAGGGACCCTCCTGGGCTTGCTGCTCCTGGGCTGAGAGCTGCAGCTGCAGTAACGCTGGGGACTCAATGCCACTCGGCAAAGAAACAGCAAAATCATAACTAGTGCTTCTCCAGACCAGCTCGGACTAGTGCTCCTTGAAAAAATGTCTTCCTCCTTTTTCTCTTCATCATCAGATGCTGCAAAGAGGGCCCTTCAAACTCCTCCCTTCCATGTGCACATGCCCCTCTTCCATGACATGGAGGCGATGCTGGCATTTCTGCACCAAACCCCTAAGCATGTCAAACTCACAGCCCATGGGCCACATGCCTCATTTATTTTGACCCTGTTAGCCGTTGAGTTTGACATGCTTGCCCTAAGAAGTCAATGCCATGCTGTAGAGGCTCCTCCAGGCTAAGGAGTGATAGGAGGCCAAGCAGGGACAGAGACATCAGAGCCCCAAGTACCAGTCATGGAAGTAAAACCCTTTGTATCTTCCAGCCCCTTTCAGCCCAGCAGCAAATGCAGCTGGCAGCCCCAGAGGCGGTGCTGCCCTGCCCGGCCCTGCCCGGCCCTGCCCGGCCCTGCCCGGTCCTGCCCGGCCCTACCCGGCCCTGCTGCTTACTGCCCCACCGAATCAGGAGAAGCAATGGGCTGTATTTAAGCCACTGTATTGTGTTACCCAGCTGCAGACATCCACAACCCTCTCCAATAAAACACGGACCTTTGACAGTCCAATGTTTGATTGAGACCTGCTGTTTGCCAGGTTCCCTGCCTGGGGCTGGGGCTACAGAAATAAACATGAACAGGTCCTTGACCGGAGCTCCCAGTGCCGGGAGGCAATGCTGACGAATGGTTTGCCTCACGGACGCAGCCGGGAAAGTGGAGGCGCTGTCGTGGGCAGGGAGGAGAGAGTCTGTTCCGGAAAGACACCGGGGTGAGACATGTCCCCGGTTCCTCTGCACAGCAGCAACCAGGGTGTGACATCTCTCTCCAGGACTTTGCGTGGATGGATTTCCTCCGAGATGCAGTAAAGATGCTGGTTCCGATGATGACAGAGGCCACCCACCAGGCCCTGTGAATCATCTCATAGCTTTCTCCCACCACGAAGAAGGGCATTGCTCTGTCCCGTTGTACTGCTGAGAACACCGAGGCTTAAGGACCCGGGCACTTGCCCAAGGTCAGGCAGCTGCTGAGGGACAGAGGCAGGACTCAAAGCTCAGCTGCTCTTCACATAACTGTATAAACCCTCCCAGTATTAAACATGACGCCTCAATGGCATACTAATAAATGTAGAATATTTTGCAGAAACCGGTTTGGCTCAGTGGATAGAGCATCGGTCTGTGGACTCAAGGGTCCCAGGTTCGATTCCGGTCAAGGGCATGTACCTTGGTTGCGGGCACATCCCTGGTAGGGGCTGTGCAGGAGGCAGCTGGTCGATGTTTCTCTCTCATCGATGTTTCTAGCTCTCTATCCCTCTCCCTTCCTCTCTGCGAAAAACCAATAAAATACATATTTAAAAAAATAATTAATGTAGAATATTTTATTTAAAAGTCTCCCAAAATTGAACACCTCATATTACTTCCAGCGTTCAGAGGGCACCTTTCCATACGGAGTTTTGCTTTTGCATTTATTTCTGTCCTCTGCCCCATTCCATCATCTAAAAAAGAATTTGGGCCTATATATAAGCCTGTGTGATTATTTGGTCATTTTATTTTAAAATGTTTTGAGTTACAGTTGACATTCTGTATTATTTTATACCAAAGGCCCGGTGCATGAAATCAGTGCATGGGAGGAGGAGGTTCCCCTCAGCCCAGCCTGCATCATCTCCAATCAGGGACCCTTGGGGGATATCCAACTGCTGGGTTAGGCCCAATCCCAGTCTAAACCGGCAGTTGGACATCTCTCTTACAATCCTGGACCGCTGGCTCCTAACAGCTTACCTGCCTGCTGGCCTGATTGCCCCTGACTGCTCCCGTCTGCCAGCCTGGTTGCTCCTAACTGCCCTCCCCCTCTCAGCCTAGTCACCCCTAACTGCCCCCCCCCACTGGCCTGGTTGTCCCTAACTTACCCCCCTGCTCTCCTGATCACCCCTAACTGCCTCTGCCTGCTGGCCTGATTGCCCCTAACTGTCCCCTCCCCCCACCCCTGGCCTGGTTGCCCATGCAGCCCTCTGCTCAGTCATTTGGTCATCTCTCACTAACCTCCCTGCCAGCCTGTTCACCCCACATAGCCTGTTTGGTTGTCCATTTGGTTGTTTTGGTTGTGACAGACTCTTAGGCATATATATATATATATATATATATATATATATATATATATATAGGTTTCAGGTGTGCAGCATAGTGGTTAGACAGTTATATAATTTGTGAAATGATCACCCCAATAATTCTAGTCCCCATATGGCACCATATGTAATTATTACTGTACTAGAGACCTAGCCTGCTCTCTCCAGCTCAGTGGCTGCAGCCATTTTTCTTGGGATTTATCTTCTATAATTGAAACTTTGTATCCTTGAGTGGAGGCCTAGGCCTGCAAGGTGTGTGGAAAGCTTGGCTTCCTCCATTGCTGGGGAAACCCAAGCTTCCATCCTGCTCTCTGTGGTGACAGTAATCTTGGTTGGGATTAATTTGTATACTTGCTCTGATGGACTGGCTTGTGGATGTAGAAGAGTGATGGTTAATTTGCATTATACTCTTTTATTAGGTAGGACTATTGACTGTATTCCCTATGTTGCACTATATTTCCCATCACTATGACTCTTTTATAACTAATTTGTACTTCTTTTTTAAAAAAGAATAATTTATTGATTTTTAAAGAGAGAGGAAGGGAGAGGGAGAGAAAGAAACATTGATGTCAGAATGTGACATTAATCAGTTGCCCCCTGCACACCACCTACAGGAATCGAGCCCAAAACCAGTGCATGTGTCCTTGATCAAGAATCAAACTTGCAACCTCTGGTGCATGGGATGATGCCCAGCTAACTGAGCCACACTGGCCTGGGCCCAATTTGTACTTCTGAATCCCTTTATCTTTTTCATCCAGCCCCTAGCTCACCTTTAAATATATATATATATATATATATATATATATATATATATATATATTGATTTGTTTTTACAGAGAGGAAGAAAGAAGGATAGAGAGTTAGAAACATCGATGAGAAAGAAACATCGATCAGCTGCCTCTTGCACAGCCCCTACTGGGGATGTGCCCGCAGCCAAGGTACATGCCCTTGACCGGAATCGAACCTGGGACCTTTCAGTCCGCAGACCGGCACTCTATCCACTGAGCCAAACCGGTTTCGGCCTAGCTCACTTTTTTCGGAGAGAGTCACAGAAGGGTAAATAGATACTCTCAGTTTAGGGTTTACTACAAGAAATATCTGGAGCAAAAAGACAATCAATCTCTGTGGGTAAAAGCATACCCGCCCACATTTAGAGCGGCTATTCCCACATTGCTTAGTCTCCGGAAGCACCAAGAGCTACTTCTGCAAAGGAACAGCCGTCATGAGTTAGAGCAAAACTGCCCGTGCATTTTCCCTCAAAACTTGAAGTGAGCCTGTGGCTGAGGTTAGAGAATTCAGATGTGCTCCCTGCTGGTCCCTCAGCGGGGGTAGCAGAAAGGAGAAGTAGCCTCACCTCCCGCCTCTGTGGTGGGGTGGCCTCACCTCCCTCCCCTGCCCCTGCCCCTGCCGTGGCCTCACCATGGCCCCTGTGCTGACAGTCCCTGGGACTCTGGATCAGCCTGGCAGCAGGTGACATTGGGCTGTTTGAGTAATGGTTCTGTGGGTAATTGGTGGTGGAGATGGGGACACTTCTCTTGAGGAGCAAGTCTTGCCCCAGGTCTGTAGCCAAGCTATGGTCTTGAGTCTCACCACTGCCCCCATGAGATGAGGCGGGGGGAAGAATCAGGGGTGTGTGTGTGTGTGTGTGTGTGTGTGTGTGTGTGTGTGTGTGTGAGAGAGAGAGAGAGAGAGAGAGAGAGAGAGAGAGAGAGAGAACTCAGAGGACTTTCTCAGCTTTTCTTCAACGTCCTTGACCATCAGTCCTAATTATCCACCTGGTAAGCCTTACAGCCCCTGGGACCTTGCTGGCCCTGAGGCCAGGGAGAAGGAAACATTTCTCCCATTTTCTCCCAATTCCTTATGTGATGTGAATTAGGTAGAGCCTGCCTCTGAGGCGGGGTGTGCGGGGAGTCCTCCCCACTTCCTTATAAGTTTATTGTAAATCTCACTGACAAGGTATATAGCACTTAATGTTCAAATAATAAAATACATTCTCTATTGTAAATTCCATGAAGCAACTGACTCTTGGAGAATGTTTTCCTTACCTTCAGCCAAATTCTTGAATCCATGGCCAGTGCTTTAACCTTTGACAAATGGGGATGCATCCTGACCCACAGAGCTTTACCCCGTTATTTGTAGCCACTAAATCTAAATGTAATCTACTGATTCTCACCCTCAAACAGATAACACTCACTCAACTGAAACCATTTCCAACTTTACTCCATGGATGTCAGAACGTGACTCTTTTTTTTTTTTTTTGGTGTGATTTTGTTGAATTGGATTATCCTTTTCAAACACTAGAAAAATATTTCCTCAAATTTTCATGCTATTCACAATGTAATGGCGGTAGACACATCACACTTTAAATTTAATCTACACCATAAACAGTTTCTCCACAACTCCTTAGGTCTGATCAACAAAACAATCAATCAAGCCTCTCTTGTAGCATTTTCCACTTTCCGTGGTGTAAATTCTCCCACCAATTTTAACATGGCCAATTGCAAACTTCCTCCACACCCACACCCACACCCACACCCATGTCCACACCCACACCCATGCCCACACCCACGCCCACGCTGTCATTAAATGCAGAGTGGGGAGATGGGCAGAAGCACACCATTGACCAGTGTATCCACTACAGACTATGAGGCTTTCGTGACCTCAGGAACATGAATAAGTGTAACAAAACAATGAGTAATTTTCAGTGTTTATTACCTTGTTTTAATAAATTTATTTAATGATAAATGTACATAATTTAATTTTAAGTTTTAATGACACAGAAGTATTTTTTTTTTCTCTCTGAGTCATCAGGTTTCTTGGTTCAACAGTGAATATTTTCTTAGAAACTACAATGTTGTCAATGCCATTTATTATTTTTTTGGTTTTGATAGTCATCCTATTGACTTGCCTAAGTAAGAGACTTTTAGTTTGCAAACAAAATGTCTTAAAACCATGATGGTGGCAAACAGTAATATAAAAATCAAAAGCAGGGAGAGAAAGGAGGAGGAAGTCCACCACTCTCCTCATTTTTCATAGCAGCACACTGATCCTAATTTAGCACAGAGTTGAGTGACTATGTTATTTAAAGTCATAAAACAATTACTACAAGAAAACATAAAAATGTCATGAGCAAAGTTGGAAAGGCAATATTTAGAAGAATAAAATACGATATAATTAGAAATCAGGAAGGAGTATGGGAGAGAAAGAAAAAATAGTGTAAGTAATATTTTTTTCCATGTTTGAAGGTCTAAAGATACTGTCTCAAATTAATCCTAAAACAGAAGTATTAAAGTTGTAATGGTAACCACCAGAAGATCTAAAAGCAATCATTTTTGGTGATTATTCGGCAAAAACAAACAAACAAAAACACACACACACAAAACTGACCATAGCCAAAAGGGAAGGTATATTTTATGTTCTTACTAGAGGCCTAGTGCAAGAAATTCATGCACTCGGAGGTGATCCTTAGACTTCCCTGCACCCTCTCACAGTCCGGGAGCCATCAGGGATGTCCAGCTGACACAGTTGGACATCCTTAGTGCTGCCAGTGAGGTGGGAGAGACTCCCGCCACCGCCACTGCGCTCACCAGCCGTGAGCCTGGCTTCTGGCTGAGTGGTGCTCCCCCTGTGGGAGTGCACTGACCACCAGGGAGCAGCTCCTGCACTGAGCATCTGCCCCCTGGTGGTCAGTGCACGTCATAGTGACCGGTCATTCTGCTGCTTGGTTGATTTGCATATTAGCCTTTTATTATATAGGATTAAACACTAAATTTTGCTTGCAAGTGCAGGTATAATTTTGTAAGCAAAACAAACAAAACAAAACATAACTACAATTAAAAAGCAGCTCCTGCTCCCTGCAGCCCAAACCCTATATACTTTACAGTACTCACTACTGCCCCCAAATATACACCCTTTTACAGTATATTTGCTTTTGACTGCATGTGCAAACATCATGAAAGGCCTAAAGTTACATTTAATTCCTATTTCCAGTTCCCATGGCCCTCCCCCTCCCTCTGCCAGCAAGAGACTTGTCCAGTTGCAGTGGGAGTGGTCGTATCTTATGCTTGTCTACACTACAAACATTCACAGTGGGCTAAGCAGTGCACTTTGTCATAGGCCAGTTCAATGCCCACAGAAATCATCAGTTTGGGGCGTGGTGAAGAAGAAAGTCTTTTTAAGTGCAAACAACTCAGTAGTGCTACCCATGGCCCTGCCCTGCCATGGAACAGCTCATGGCATCCCAGCTCCATGATGAAGCAGCACAGCATGGCTGTGAGGTGGCCCTGGGCCAGGCCCAGGCTCTGCCCTTCCCTGTGCTGGCCAGCCCTGCCTGCTCTAGTGGGCCCTGCGCTGGCCTGCTTGGCTCTGCCCCTGCAGACATCTTTGGTGTTCCAGCTCCAGCTGGGTAAACAGTCCAGTCTTTGGTTGAAAGGAAAGTGCAATCATTGAGCCAGAGAGGAGCTGATTCGCATAGAGCAGTGGTTCTCAACCTTCCTAATGCAGTTCCTCATGTTGTGGTGACCCCCAACCATTAAATTATTTTTGTTGCTACTTCATAACTGTAATTTTGCTACGGTTAATGAATCATAATGCAAATATCTGTGTTTTCTGATGGTCTTTAGGTGACCCTGCTAGCGGTTCTCAACCTGTGGGTCAATAGAGAGAAGGCTCCACTGCTGGGCCCTGATTGGTTCGAGCTTATGCACATGAGGACTGCAAATCCTTGAAGTTTGATTCATCCAAAAAGCACAGTCCTATTGGTCAAGACGGAGCCTTTCCGATGGGTTGGTGAACGGGGGATTTAGCTGTGCAGCTCCAGTTGGACAGGGAAAGCCCTCAGTCCTCTTGGTTGAAATGCTGTTCCGGAAACTCCTCCGTAAGGGTAGGCTCAGCTGGCAGGAGTGCAGTGCAGGCGGCAGGTCAGTGAGGGCGGCGGGCAGCTCAGTAAGGGCACAGGCTCCTGTCCTGAACATTTGAGCCTCATTAGCCACCAGGTATCTGCAGGTATCTTCTTTCTGAGTCCACAGTGCATTCTTGTTATTTAATCTTCATTCTCCTAAATTTATGTACATGGAAAGGAAGGCTCAGGATGGTTAGAGGATGCACTCAGAGTCCTATAGTTAGCTTAGTGGCTTAACTGGGCAGGTCCTGTTCTCTGTAGCAAAGGATTTAGAAGTTAAACCAATATTGGCCAGAGGCTAGAGCATCAAACATTCCCCCTCCCAATGAGATGCTCCCCCAAGTAAGAAGTCAGTGCCGAAGGCTCCCACTGCAGAGATCTGCATGTCTCCTACCCCCTTCAAAGTAGAGGGCGGAGTTGGCAGCCTGCTCGGGGTTTCCTTCTCAGCTATTCAGGGCAGGTGCGTGGGAAGGCATTACCTTCTTGTCTGTCCCTTGAGGTCCCTCAAAGGGTGGAAAGTCACTGAGGTGCCCAAGCAGATGGTGGTGAGGAGAGGAAGGCTCCCTGACCGGCAGCTTGGCACACTTACTCTACTCGGTGCTTCCTTACTCCACTCAAAGTGCCACGGCTGCATCCTCTTCATTTTCACAAGAGAAAGCAGTCTCAGTGCAGGCCAGTAACGTGCCCATGGTCACCTTTTCCCTCTGCCCCCCCACACCCCCTCCACCTGCCCCCCCGGCAAGAGGGTACTGGTCCTCCAGCCCTCCAGCCCTTCCCCGTCCGTCCCGGCCTCGTGGCTGCTGGGAGGAGTGCCTTCAGGAGGGAGATGGCAGCACCCCGCACTGCCTCTGGGACCATGTGGGCGCAGGGCCTCTGGGGGAGCCCAGGGGGCCCTGCTGTGCTGCTGTGCCGAGCTCAGTGATCTCTGGGGCTGCCTTGTGGCAGGACACGTCCAGGATCCACGCCTGAGCGGAGGCCCCAAGGGCCACAGGCTAGGCTGCAGGTGGCTGCTGAAGTGTGGGGCCAGCCCCACCTGCAGTGCCCGCCTACTTCCTGTACCCAAAGCTGCTGGCGGAGGGGGCTGTGTGAGAGCAAAGTGGCCCCAGGACAGGGGAGGAGGAGCCTGCTCTGTGACCCGGCACAGAGTGCCACCCTTCCTCAGCCTCTCAGTACCTCTTGGCTGGAGTTGGGGGGAGGCTCCTCCATGGCGAGGCAGCTAACCTTGACCTCGCTCACAAACAAGAACGGAAGCGAGACGCCTCTGCTCTTTCTGCCCCACCACCTGCCTCCTTCGCCCCCAGGACCACCAAACCCTCTCAGCTCTCTGACCCCCAGCCCCAGCTCTCGGGCCTTTGGCTTGCTCTGCTCTCCTCCAGAGTCAGACCACTCGATATGTCCTCAATCCCTTGTCTCCTTTGGCTCGAGGAGAGGACGTGCCAAGCCGCTGGGTTTGCAAGGTGACCCCTTTGGAGCATGAGCATCTGCCAGGTCAGAGCACGAGGCACCCTTCCTCATACCCTCCCCGCCCCCACCTCCCAGGTGGCTGCAGGCAGAAGAGCCAGTTCTCTCAGCGTGAGCCCGGCAGGCACCCTGCCACCAGCGGTTGTTCTGGTGGTGGGGCCGAGCTGTACTGCCCACAGTGACCCAATTGTAGTTACTTCCCAGTTCTGTCCAGGCCAGTTGGTTGGTCCAGGGTTCACTGGTCCCAGCGGAGGTGTGAGAGTAGAGAGCATGTTTCTCTGGGAGGCTGGACCTCCTGTGAGAGGGGACTCTCAGGAGCCAGGCTGGCCATGTCCTGCCATGAGTGCTTTGAACAAGGGAGGAGCTGGGAGAGTCCCACACATGGAATGATGCCGACAGTGGGGCACAGAGACCAGAGGAACAGCGCCTCCTGTGGGTGTGCACTGTGGATGCTTGCCTGGGCAGCAGCTGTAGCTCTCAGCCAGGCCTCTGAGGTTGCGTATCAGGACCTTGGGAGTGACTTTCTCTACTTCATCAACCTGGGCGAGCTGAGCAGGGCGCCATATAGTCCTGTCCATGCCCTGTCTGAGCTTGCCTGGATATTCCCGGCAGGCCTACAGGCCTCCCTCAGGATTCCTTGTGCCCATGTGTTTCCTGTGCTCCTGGAGCCATCTCAGCACTTCCCTTCCTCTCTGCGGTAAGGGAAGGGGTTGCCACGGTTTCCTTTCTTCCATTTGAAGATACATTCTCAGGCCATCCTGTGGGGGAGTTCTCTGCACCTTCTCCATGCTGCATGTGACCTTTGCAAATGGAGAAACAGCCTCTCCTGGATTAAGAAGAATTTTAGAAGGGTCACATTGAAGGTCTCACTCCTTTCCCCATAGCCTTGTCATGGCATCCTTCTGCCATCTTTGTCCAAGACGCCGCTGGACCTGCATGATTGTTGCTGGCACTACACATGCAATAAACTCTTCTCCCCCTGCCCGCACTCCCCTTCCTTCTGCCTCACTCCTCCCGGGCAGCTGCTGCAGATGGGGTTGACCTGGTGTGGTGACTGGTCCCATGCACTTGTAAAATGAACTCGTGGTTGATTTGATTTCCCCAGCTCGTGGGGCACGTGGCCCAGTGCTTAGCTGTGTCTCCACACTGGCTCTCCACACTGGCCCAGTCTGGTTCCCTGGCCCTGAGCCTGGCATCTCCTTGGGATTCACCTATTTGGTAACACTTATCCAGAACTATACTCCTACCAGTACCTGTCAGATGCATGTGAATTCTTTAATTTAGCATTTGTTTAATATTGTTTTTGACATGTAAATAATGCATTCATTTAGATTTTATTGAGTAATGAGACATGATTGAATTTATTTTTTTCATTTATATATACTAGAGGCCAGGTCCATGAAATTTGTGCATGGTGGTGGTGTGGGGGAGGGTTCCCCTCAGCCCATCCTGCACCCTCTCATAATCCGGGACCCCTTGGGGGATGTCTGACTGCTGGACATCCTTCTTGCAATCCAGGACTGCTGGTTACTGCCTGCCTGATCACCTCTAACCCCTCTGCCTGCCTGATCACCCCTAACTGCCTCTGCCTCAGCCCCTGCCACCCTGGCTTTATCAGGAAGGACGTCCAGAATGACGTCAGGAATGTCATTCGGTTGTCCAGTTTAATTATGCTTTTATTATTATAGATACTAGAGGCCCGATGCATGAAGATTCCTGAAAGAATAGGCCTTCCTTCTCCTGGCTGCCGGCACTAGCTTCCCTCCTGCACCCAGGACCTGGGCTGTTTTGCTCCAGCCAGGCATCTAGGACTGGGGTTGCTTCACTCTGGCTGCTGCCACCACTCATGGAGGTGCTCCGACCTGTGCTGCAGCCACTTGGAGCACATCCCCACCCCTGGTGTGTGTTCATTGGGACTGGGAGTGGTACGCAGTCCCCTCCTACCCATCTACATGCCCAGCTTCTCCTGAGTGGTCGTGATACAGCCTCCTTCTGTTTCTTTCTATCTATCTATCTATCTATCTATCTATCTATCATCTATCTATCTATCTATCTATCTATCTATCATCTATCTATCTCCAATGATCTTAACACTACATATTGATAGTCAATCCCCTCACTGATTTGAGGTGTAACCTTTAAGCATACAAAATTTGCATTTGTGATTGAGGTTATTTCTGGATATTCTGTACAGTTTCATTGTTTTGTTTATCTATGTAAACACCGTTTCCATAATAAAAGATTTAGAATATATTTTAATTTATGGTAAATATAGCTTTCTGTTTTTCACCCTCTCTCTTTTTCTTTTCAAATTTTATTTTATTGTTTAAAGTATTACAAATAACAGTACATATGTCTCCTTTCATTCCCCATTGACCTTCCCCCAGCCTATCCTACCCACGGCACATGCCCTCACTCTATCCCTCCAGTGTCTTGTGTCCATTGGTTATGCTTATATGCATGCATACAAGTCCTTTGGTTGATACCTTACCTCCCCCTAGCCCCCCAACACTCCGCAGCCTTCCTGCTGTACTTTGACAGTGTGTTCGATGCTTCTCTGCCTCTGTATCTATGTTTTTGTTCATCAGGTTATAATGCTCTTTATTTTCCATAAATGAGTGAGATCATATGGCATTTTTCTTTCACTGCCTGGCTTATTTAACTTAGCATAATGTTCTCTAGTTCTATCCATGCTGCTGCAAATGGTAAGAATTCCTTCTTTTTTATAGCAGCATAGTATTCCATTGTGTAGATGTACCATTGTTTTCTAATCCACTCATCTTCTGATGGGCATTTAGGCTGTTTCCAAATCTTAGCTATTGTAAATTGTGCTTCTCATAGGAGTGCATATATCCTTTCTGATTGGTGTTTCTGTTTTATTGGGATATATTCCTAGAAGTGATATTACTGGGTCAAATGGCAGTTCCATTTTTAAAATTTTGAGGAAATGCCATACCTTTTCCCACAATGGTTGCATCAGTCTGCATTCCCATTAGCAGTAAAGAAGGGTTCTTTTTTCTCTGCATCCTCGCCAGCACTTGTCGTTTGTTGATTTGTTGATGACAGCCATTCTGATAGGTGTGAGGTGATATCTCATTGTTGTTTTGATTTGGATCTCTCTGATGATTAGCGACTTTGACCATGTTTTTATGTGTCTCTTGGCTTTATGAATGTCCTCTTTCAAAAAGTGTCTATTTAGGTCCTTTGCCCATTTTTTGATTAGATTGTTTATCTTTTGTTAACTTGCATGAGTTCTCTGTAAATGTTGGAGATTAAAACCTTATCAGAGATAACATTGGCAAATGTGTTCTCCCATGCAGTGGGCTTTCTTGCTGTTTTAAGTTGGTGATCTAGTTTCATTTTTTTGCATGTGTCTGACCAAATTTCCCAGCACCATTTATTGAAGAGACTGTTTTGGCTCCATTGTATGCTTTTGCCTTCTTTGTCAAATATTAGTTGAGTATAATGACTTGGATTGATTTCTGGGTCTTCTATTCTGTTCCATTGGTCTATATGTCTGCTTTTGTGCCAGGACCAGGCATTTTTTTGAGACCTGGGCTTGGTAATATAGTGTGATGTCTGGTATTGTGATCCCTCCTACATTGTTCTTCTTCTCAGAATAGTTGTGGCAATTTGGGGCCTTTTTTATTCCAGATGAATTTTTGGAGAGTTTGTTCTAGATCTTTAAAATATGCCATTGGTATTTTAATAGGTATTGCATTAAATTTATAGATTGCTTTAGGTAGTGTGGACATTTTAATGATGTTGATTCTACCAATCCATGAACATGGTATGTTCTTCCATTTGTTTATGTCTTTCTCTATCTCTTTTTTCAATGTCCTGTAGTTTTCTGAGTACAGGTATTTTACATCCTTGGATAAATTTATTCCTAGGTATCTTAATTTTTTTGGTGCAATGGTAAATGGGATTTTTTTTCATTTCTGTTTCTGTGAGTTCATTATTAAAGGCCATAGATAGCTGGGTGTTAATTTTGTATCCTGCTACATTGCCAAATTCATTTATTAAGTCTAGTAGTTTTTTGAAGGAGTCTTTGGGTTTTCTATGTATAGTAACATGTCATCTGCGAATAAGGATAGTTTTACTTCTTCTTTTCCAATTTATATGCCTTTTATTTCTTCTTCATATCTGATTGCTATGTCTAGTACTTCTAGTACTATGTCAAATAGGAGTGGTGAAAGTGGGCATCCTGCCGAAACCGGTTTGGCTCAGTGGTAGAGCATCGGTCTGCGGACTGATAGGTCCCAGGTTCGATTCCGGTCAAGGGCATGTACATTGGTTGCGGGCACATCCCCAGTAGGGGGTGTGCAAGAGGCAGCTGGTCGATGTTTCTCTCTCATCAACGTTTCTAGCTCTCTATCTCTCTCCCTTCCTCTCTGTAAAATATCAATAAAATATATTTAAAAAAAAAAGAAAGTGGGCATCCTTGTCTTGTTCCCGTTCTTAGGGGGAATGGGTTTAGTTTCTGTCCATTGAGTATGATGTTGGCTATAGGTTTGTCATATAGAGCTTTTATTATGTTGAGGTGTGATCCTTCTATTCCCACTTTGCTGAGAGTTTTTATCAAGAAAGGGTGTTGAATTTTATCAAATGCTTTTTCAGCATCAATTGATATGATTATGTGATTTTTGTCTCTCCGTTTGTTTATGTGATGTATCACATTTATTGATTTGTGGATATCAAATCCACAAATCAATAAATGTACCATCCTTGCATCCCTGGAATAAATCCCACTTGGTCATTGTGTATGATCTTTCTAATGTATTGCTGAATCTGATTTGGTAGAATGTTTTATTATGGAAAAATTTCAATATATATAAAGGAAACATACTGATATAATGAACCCATGTATTCATGGACCAGCTTCAACCTTGATCAACATCTTGCCATTTTTTGCTCCATTTGTACCTCCAGCCTTTCCCACTTAATTATATATATATATATATATATATATATATATATATATATATATATTAATGTAAAAGTTGGTGTATATTTAAACACACAAATCTTAAGTGCATGATTTTAGAAAGTTGTTCCACCTATGTAACCCATACTTCTATCAGGACATAAAATACACCACCTGGTAAAGTTCCCATGTGCCCCTCCCAGAAGCACCCACTGTTCTCATTCCCCTAGAGATTAATTTTGCCTTTCAGGAATTTCACAGACATGGGATCACAGAAGGCACCCTGTGGGCAGTGTCCTCAGTCAGTGGTGACAGTGAGATCCATCCTTTCTGCAAGACCAGTACTGGGATCTGCTTTTTGCTGAGAATTCACAGAATTCACACATATACATACCCCACGATTTGCTTATTCATCATCCAGGTGGGTTGTTTCTGGTTTTTAGCTATCATGAATAAAGCCGTTATGGGCATTCATGCATACTCTTTGTGTGAACTATGTTTTCATTTATCTTGGGTAAGGACATGGGAGTGGAATTGGTGGGGCTTATGATATGTATATTTACTTTTGTAAGAAGCTGATAAACTGTTTTTAAAAGTGGTTCTACCATTAACCATTCTACCAATGTAGGCACACTCCAGTGGCTTACATCTTCCCGACTTGATGTTGGTAGTATTTTAAATCTTAGCTGTTCTAGTGGGTGTGCCGAAGTAGCTCTAAGGGTTTTAATTTGCCTTTACCTGAAAATAACACTATAAACACATTTTTATGCACTTTGTGGCCATTTGTCTATATATGCATATGTATCTATATGCATATGTGTCTATATATGCATAAGTATAAGCATATATACACACATATTAGACAAATGGCCAAAAAGTGCTTGATAATGTGTGTATATGTATTTTTTGTATGTAAGTCCATTTCTTATTGAAACAATAATCTTTTAATTATTGTTTTATTGGTGCTCTTTATATGTTCTAAATATTTCCTTGGTTCGTAACTATTTCTGTGACTTGTCTTTCATTTACTACTAGTATATATTAGGAAAACCAGAAGTTTTGATGAAGTCTAATTTATCAATTTTTAAAATGGTTATTGCTTTCTGTGTCCTGTCGAAGAAACATGTGGTTTTTTTTAAAAAATTTGTTTTGTTTTTTTACTTTCAAGTTGCCTAGATATTTTCCTGTGTTCTCTCCTAGGAACATTATAGCTTTAGCTTTTTCATTTTGGTCTGAGAAGCACTTGGATTTAATTGTGTGTGTGTGTGTGTGTGTGTGTGTGTGTGTGTGTGTGTGTGTATGTGTGAGGTAGGGGCTGGGATTGAATTATTTCATCATGCATATCTATGTTGTTTCATCGATATTTCTTAAAAAGGCTTACCTTTCCCCCCTTTCGTTTGAAGAGAGAAAGAGAGAGAGAGAGAAACATTGTATGGGATGATGCTCTAACCAACTGAGCCACACCAGCCAGGGCATCCCATGAATCTTCTTTCAAAACATTTCCTAACCTTCCTTATTTCCACAGGCTGCACCCAAATCTTCTTTCAGGCCTGCTAGTCACTGATATCCTCTTCACTTTGGTTCCATGAGGTCTCACCCAAAGTTGAGACTTTAGGGAGGACCTGATTTCTGTCAATACCACATCAATGGTGTGAGGGCATAAAAGCATTTAGAATTAAATTGAAGTTTCAGCTGTCTATTCCGACTTCCCCCAAATGAAACCATTTGGCATGGCAGATGTGTGGCTGTGCATGGTGGCTGAGCTCTGTATGCTGTATGTGATGTCCATGAACGGCCCAAAGACAGACTGGATGGCAACACCCCAGGCATCTTGCACAATGTCTGTCACCAGGAGGTGCGGAGAAGATGGCAGTGGACTAGGTGGATGTGAAGATACGGAGTGGCCTTGCCCAATGCCTCGCCAAGCTTATATCTATAGTGATGCCAGTATCTTCTTATCAACCAAGGAGAAAGGAGCTCAGTCTAAGCACTTTTTCTTAGGTTGAGAGCTCCTTGAGGAAGGCATTCTTATCTATTATTTTATGTTTGTAGAACCCAACTTAGGATTTGGTTCTGGCAAATCATTATGCTGGTTGACGTGGGTTGAATACATTCTTCCTTAACTCCTCAGTGGGCTCCTTTTCGAGTTTTGTGTCAATAATGCCAATGTGGAACCTATATCCCAGCTATTTTTGATTCTATATCCCAGCTATTTTTGAAAATTGGGAAACTACTTGCCCATTTGTAGTTTCCCAATCCCCTCTCCTCCCCAGGGCTCCTCATGTCACCACCAGCATTTATCGCTGTTCCTGCAGGTTCCAGCATCCTGTGGAGCTGTCCTCAGGTGGGCCCATGCCTCGCCCATCTCTGAGGAAGTGCAATCTGCTGGTTGGATTTATTCTCCTTTCTTGGCATTCATCATGGTCTTTGGGGAAATGTGGAAATATAACTGTCTCCAAGGAAGGTGCTTTCTCTCCAGATTAAAACATAAAACATTTTATTGCTGGGTAAACAACCTTCCTTCTTCTTGATCCTAATTGATGTAAAAATACATTGTAAAAATGAAGTGGGAAAGTGTTCATGATGATTCAGTAAACAAACAAAAACAAAACAAATAAAAAAACCCCAACAGGTTATGAAGCAAAATTTATGGCATGATTCTAAATTTGTTTAAAAAATAAGATGAAAAATATACTTTGGTAAACACGGAAAAAAGAATGAAATGCTATTCTCACTATTATTTAGCTATATTAATGATTTTTATTTTATTATTTATACTTTTTTGCATCATGTATAAAAATGTATAAATAACAAATATATATATTTTTTGTATATTGCCCTGTGTATAAATCATGCCCTGCCATGAAGAGAGTATGGCAGAGACCGATAGCCTTCCAGAGCACATGCCCTCTGAATTATAGGATTAAGGCTGACACATGGCTGGACTGTCCTTCCGGTCTCCCGTGGCATTAGATATGGCCAAGCAATTACAATGGAATGTGAACCAAAGGGATGCATGCCACTTACAGGCTGAGCTTTTATGTGTGGAGGTCTGTCTTGTACATTTTTCTCCTTTGCTGACTGGCTGCAGATGACAACAAGACTCTAAGGAGCTTGAGTTTCTAATTGCTATATAAGGGAGGACCACTTGCCCACTCGAGCTACTGTAGGCTATAACCCAAACAGAAGATTTGCCTTATTCATCTCTGTTTCTCCAGGCTCTAGCTGGGACGTAGGGCAGAATAGATGCTCAGTGTGGGCTTATTGATTAGAATTAACTTTGACTTTCCTACCATCTTTGTCACAAAGCTATAAATAAAATATCTACCATTAATATATTACAACTTTATTATTACTTAGAGTTAATAATATATGATTTTATACAAAATGGAAGAAGCTTGAAACATTATGTTTCCATTAATTTCCACATTTTTGTGCAATTGTTATCATATGGTGTTGTATTTTTAATCTACATACAATATAAACTCCTAAGTTTTTTCTTTAAATAGTCATAGTCTTTTTAAAGAAATTAAGGAAAAGTACATAGTTTGCTCATATTTACTTACATATTTGGTATTAAAAGTGGTTTCTTTTGCTTTCTGTAGATCCAAGTTTGATCTGAAGTCTTTTCCCTTCAACCATAATACTTTCTTTAGAATATCCTATAGTTCAAGTCTTTTGAAGATGAATGATTTCCATTGTTATTATCTAAAAATAACTATTTCATCCTTATTTTTTTCAAAGATATCATGGGTTAAAGCATTATGGGTTAACAATTTTTTGTTTATCATGTTAGAGATATCTTTCCATTGTTGTATGACTTCCATTGTTTCTGATAAAATATCTGCCTGAGCTTATGTTTTTATTCCTCTTTATGTAATATTTCTTGTATCTGACTGTTTTTAAGGTAATATTTTCATGAGTTTGACTAGGATGTGCCCAAGTGTGATTTTCTTTCCATTTTGTTCTTTTTGGGGTTTGCTAAGCTTATTGTATCTGCAATTTGCTGTTTTTCAACAAACTTTAGAAATTTAGCTTTATTTCTTCAAATACTTTTCCCTGCCCTCTTCTTTCTCTTTTATCTCTCTATGATACCTGTAACACACAGTGTACCATTTGGTATTGTCCCAAATGCAATTGAGTGGATATTTATTTTTATTCAATTTTTTCCTCTCTGACCTACAGATTGAATAATTTTTGTTGATTGGTCTTCAAGTTTATTCATTTTTTTTTTTTTAGATCAACAATGTGCTGTCAGCTCCTCAGGGACATTTTTTATTGCAGATATACTTTTCAGCTCTAGAATTTACATTTGAATCTTCTTAATTTTTTTTCAATTACAGTGTACACTTCATATTGTTTTGCATTAGTTTCAGTTGTATAGCATGATGGTTAGACAATCATATACTTTACAAAATGTTCCTGACATTTCCAGTACCCAGCTGTAACCATACATGGAAAACATTACTGACTATATTCCTTGTGCTATACTTTACAATCTCATGACTATTTTGCAACTATCAATTTGTACTTCTTAGTCCCTTCACTGTTTTTTACCCAGTCTCCAATCCTTCCCACATTCAAATCTTATTATATTTTCCATTTATTTGCTGAAATCTGCTACCTTTCAATCATAATAAGTGTTTTAAGCTTTTAAAACTATTTCTAGTAGCTGTTTTAAAGTCCTTGTGTGATAACTTTAATATCTGGTTCATCTTGGAACCTATTTCTATTGACAGTTCTTTTTTGGATTCCAAATTCTACAGGGCTATATTAATTTCGTTACAAGCTGATGTTACAGGGAAGTGATACTGTGCTATGTTTTCTTCCTCTAAAGGATGATGAGCTTTGTTCTGGCTGGCAGCTAAATCATAGAACATCCTTTTGCTTTGCCAAGCTGGCTTTTATTCTTTGTTAGGGGTAGTCTATTTAAATGTGGAACTTGTTCATGGGCATTGTTCTTCTTTCGCAGGTGTGGCCTTTCTAGGGTATAAAATGAAATCCCAAGGTCTCTGTGAAGCATCTCCACACAGAATGAAACCAAACTCCGACTTTCCTGACATTCTCCAGCCTCTGTTAATTCCTTCCAGTCTGAGCCTTGGAGCGGATGATCTCTGCTGGGTCTCTTGGAGTCTCACCTCTTGCATGTACAGACAACCCTGGCTAAAGACACACACACACAATGAGTTTCCACACAACACACTCTTCTCAGAATCCTGTCCTGAAAATCCCAGCCCTTCAGAAGCCTGGAACTATTTGGATTACCACTTCTTAGTTGTGGGAGAGGACAGCCCTGTGGCTCCAGCTCCTTGCACCCTGGCAGGAAAGCAGCCACCGGAAGAAGGCCGGGCAGTGGCGGACTTACCTTGTGTTTCTCTCCTGTCAAAGACCTGGTCTTATGCTGCTGGATATAAAATCCTGAAAGTAGCTTTCTCATCTATTTGTTGTATTTTAGAGTTGCTTTCAGTGGGAGGTTATACCCTATCATAACTGGAAGCAATTGCTATTTTGGGGCATTTAAAATAAATCACAGAATCTCACATTTCTGCTCAACAAAAATATACATGTATATGAGCAATCCATAGTTGCCTGGCTATTTCAATGTCCTGCATAGGTAACTCTCTCAATAATGACTCACATTTATGTAGACCATTTTAGTGTTTAAAAATCCTCTTGAAAATGCTGCTTGATTTGTTCCTCACATTATATTAGTTCCATTTCACAAATAAGAAACAAGCTGAAAGATGTTAATTGTCTTAATGTAGTAGCAAGAATTTCAACCTCAGATTCCAGCCTCTACTAACCTGTTATATTTAGTCAACAAAAGCAGGCATCTTTTTAGGGAGTAGTCTTGTACCAGCTGCCAATAAAATTAGTATTTTCTCCCATAATGGTACACACGATAGGACCGTGGATCTTGAAATAGTATGACCATGGATTTTAACTTGTTGCTTTAAAGATATTGGAGCCCCTTCTGGCTTGGCAAGGTGACATTCGTGCTGCTGCACTCACTCACTGCCTGTCTCAGGATGATCCTTGGTGCCCTGCTGCTACGGGCTCCCTCCCACCGTCCATCCTCACTCTCTTTTCCCCCAGGCACGGTGGAATGAGAAACGAAAACTTGAGCAGAAGAAACATTGGAACCTCTGACTCCTGTTGGGGAATGCCCATGGAGGCAGCACGAGCGTGTGGGTCAAATCTTAAGCTGGACAGGACTCCTATTTTGGCTTCCGCTTACTGGCAAGTTTTCATTGGTGAGAGTTGGAGTTTCGTTACACAGGTTGTTTTTATCTTGGAACCAATCTCAGAGATCTTTTGCCTCCCATAGTAGGTGAAGTTGCCTTTCACTAAGAGTTACCCATAAATGGTCAGTTGGTGGTGAGCTATAAGCAGGTGAGGAGCTAGCTTTAAGGGCCAGGCAATGGTGCCAACAACTGCTCTTGCGCGTGTGGCCCAGGGAGGTATGTGTTTGAATGGACATGCTGGCTGGTCTTGCATGGATGATGTTACGGAGAGATATGAAATGTTTAACCCAAAGGAATAGGTGTATTGATACTGAGCTTCAGAGAACTTCATCCTGTGACCAAAACTCTCTGGCATCACTACGTCAGTGTTACATGTGGCTGGCCACCTGGCTTCAGAGACTCCCTTGGTAGTTGTACGGTTAGGTCTGAGGATGGAGAAAGGGATGGCAGCGAAAAGCTCTTTCTGGGCTGGCAAAGGGGCTGATGAGCCCATGCGATGTCCAGGGACGCACTGTAGACACACCTCTAGTTAAATTCACCCATTCTCATTTCCTGGAGCCTCAGAGGAGAGGAGGGCTGAGGAAAAGGGAAGGCCAGGTTGACAGCCCTGAGTTGAAGTCTTGCTTTTCCTTCACAAGCTTTTCCTCTTTGTCCTTGGCCTCACCCAGCACTGCCCGTCCACGGAGCTACTGCCCCAATGGCCCTTCTGCAGGGCCAAGCCACCCGCCAGAACTCAGGCAGCTTTGCTGATGGCTGGGGAGTGGGCAGAATCAGGCATCTGTGGACTCTCCACTTCCTCTTTCTTCAGGAAATGAGCAAGGACTGAGCTTGAGTGATTCATAGTGAAAGGCTGTTGTAAGCTGACGATGCTGGACCGGGCCGTCTTCCCTCAAGCCGGGGGGCCGGTGGTCACTCAGGGGGACACCCATGCCATCTGATGCCTGCAGGCCCTGACCGACACACCTCTGGGTAGGTTACCTTGCTCTTGACAACAGGCCAACACAGGGGTGGGCATGGGGGTCCTGTCTGTCAGGGTGGGCCTCTTGCCGCCTCCTGCCGCCTCCTGCCGCCTCCTGCAAGGCTGAGCATGAGAGCACGTGACCACCGCGCGGACCTGGTTTGTGGACAAGGGAGAGGAGGTAAGCTGATGAGCAGGAAGTTTACGCAGGGTGGGCGGCGCATGTGGCCCGGCCTCTCTGATGCCTGGCTCTGCTGGGGTGTCTGCCACTGCCCGACAGTTTGCTGAGAAAGGCCCGGCTCCAGCCCCACTGCCCCCCCACCCCCCAGGGCAGGCCCTTTCTGCTGGTGCTGCCAAGGAAGAAGACCAGCCACACCTGGGAGTTAGGCCTGGGCCTGGGCCTGGGCCTGTCTGTGTCTGTGCCACCTGAGGCTAGGGAGGCCAGCTGGCTGAGCATCCTTGCCCACCCGTGAAGTGTTGACAGTGGGGGCCACTTCAGACCGGTCCCCAAGAAAGCTGGCTCTGTCCTGGCCCCGTGGTCATTCCTGGGGGTCTGGTAAGTAGGTGCCCCTTTGGGCCTCTCTTTCCTTAGCTGAGTCACCACATTAAACCCTAGAAATGCCAGCATTTTCTGAATACGCAGACCTCTTGTTCACTCAGAACTCCCTCTCTTCCGCTCGCCCTGAGCCCACCTCAGTGAGCACCGAGCCAGTCCTGTCCACGCTCTCTGAAGCGAGGAGCTAGCCCAGTGACTAAGGAAGTCATGTATAACCCTTTCCTCGGAGCACTTGAATTTTAGTACGATTTTCTGAATAGCTGTCCATTTAATTTTTCAACAAATATTTATTAAAAACCAACTTCTGCCAGACACTGTTAAAGGCAACAGTCTCTGTGACCGGGCCAGTGGTGCTGGGTGCATGGGCTGAAGTGGGATGGAGAGCAGGGGGTGAGCGTGTGGGTCGGAGGCTGGGAAGGATGTGCCTTCTGGCAGAGACCTGAGGGAGGGGGGCCTGAGCCCTGCGGGTGTCTGAGCAGCCATCTTGGCAGGGAATGGAGAAGGCCCAGGAGCAGGGTGGAGGCCTGGTGGAGGCCTGTGTGGTGGAGAGGCATGTAGGTGACCGGCCAGGGGGCTGGCCTTCCTGTCCAGAGCGAGGACTTGGGATGTGATGCCTAACTTGGGACGTGTTTAAATGTTGACTAGATAGAAAAGAAAATTAGAGAAACTGCTTAGGTCTAAGGAGTAGCAGGACGTGGGCCCTGAGCGCTGCCACTTGGTATGTTCTTAGAATCATCAGCATCTTCGACGTCCTTGTGTGCCTGTCCTTCTCCCTCTCTCCTCACAGAAAACTCCGGTCCTACATTCGGGGCTCACTGTTCCCTTGATTCTCTTTGTAGATTTACGTTGTACATTTAAATCGCTAAATGTTTATCTAGTTTTACAAGGTTTTTAACTTTGTAATAGCAATGAAATATTGTTTTTTGTTTTTTTCAATACTCACCTAAGGACATTTTCTTTCATTTTTAGAGTGAAGGGAATGGGGGTGGGGAGAGAAAGAGAGAGAGAGAATTTTCCTTCTGCATGTGCCCTGATTAGGGCCAGGGATTGAAACCACAACCTAGGTATGTGCTCTGATGGAGAATCGACTTGAGATCTTTTGGTACATGAGACGACACTCCTACCAACTGAGCCACGCTGGCTAGGGTGGAATTAAATATTTGTTTAATTCCACCCTAGACTTGCTTAATTTATTCAGAATTATGTTTCTGAAATGCCTTCCTATTGTTGTATGAGCCTCTCGTTCATTCATGTTCATGCGGATAGTATTCAGTTATGCAGGAATAAGTCTCAATATACTTCTCCAAGCCACCACTGGTGGGCTTGTTGAGGCTTCAGGGCTATGTTGAGGCTTCGGTTTTTCCTGTTGTGAGCTGCAGGGGCTCTAGCGTTGTAGTGCTGGTAGGCTTCTCCTTGCACATGCATTTGGGGCATGTGTGCGGGCTCTCCCTAGCCTGTGTGCCCTGAGTGCAGCTGCAGGTCATCGGGTGCCTGTGTCTCCAGCCTCGCTGAATACACCAGCGCCATGTGCCACTTCTCCCCCCACCAGCAACGTGAAAAGTTCGCGTTGCTCCACATCCTCACCAACTCTTCTTGCCAAGCCAGTGAAAATGAAAACGATCAAATTATGTTTAAATTTGCACTTCCTCAATTACTAAGGGTGGGCATCTGTTTATATGTTATTGGTCATTATGAGTGCCTTTCTTTTGGTTCAAATTTTTTGCCCATTTCTCTATGGGGATCACCTGTCTTTTTATCCTATTGACTCACTGTAATTCAATCCATATTTGGATATTAATCCTCTATTATTTATGTATGTTATAAATATTTTTCTCTTATTTGTGCCTTGTAGCCTTATGTTCTTTGTGATTTCTATTAATGCTCAAATATCTTAATTCTAAACAAGCTTGATTTACCCAAGTGTTTTTTATGATATATAATTACTTGTATTGTCTAAGAAATTCTTCACTATAAACCTACAAAATTATTCTCTCACATTATTTAATAACTTTTAAAATAATTTTGGTGTCCACATTTAAGTCTTTATATGTACCTGGAAATAAGTTTTCTGTGTGGTGTGATGTGGGGGGAACCTTCTATTTTATTTTGTTTTTCCTATGTGATAACCAAGAGTTATCACACTTATTTAAAAAGCCATTCTTTACTCACTGCTTAAAACAGTTCTGCTGTAAATCAAGGTATCCTGTATATTTAGGTCTGTGTCTCTGTTCTGTCAACTTGCTTACCCCTTTGCCATACTACGTAATATTAACTATCCTATTAATAACAGCCTTATGCCCCAGGGACCTTCATGGAAGAAAAGCAGGCGGCCTGGCCAGCTGGGGAGAGTGGGAGAGATCTGTGCAGGAGGGAAGGGAGGGATACGGGCTCCTCAGTGTCCCTTGAGCACACCACAGAGCTGCTCCCCGTTTTTCTTACAACTGGGGCCTCACATTTATCTCCCTCCAAGTGCTGCAAACCTCAAAGTGCTCCTGGCTTTGCACCTGAGACGATGTCTCTAGGCAGCGTTCCCAGACCTTGGCCGACGGCCCCACCGGAAGGAGCTGTTAGAAGCCTAAGTCTCTAAGTCTCGCCCTGGGCCGCCCAGCGGAGCAGCATGTGGGCCAACCTCAAATGTGAGCAGTCCCACTGCGATGGGCTCTACGTGTGAAATGCACATCAGGTTTCAAAGGTATTACAAACAGACAATCAAAAGAAATGTGAACTATCTCATTAATACCTCCCATATTGATTGCATATGGAAAAGACAGCATTTTGAATATATGGGGTTCAATAAAAATTTAAAAAATATTTTTAAAATATTTTATATGGGGTAATTAATATATTGATTTTGACTTTTAAAAATTATTTTTTAGATGTTTTATTGATTTTAGAGAGAGGAAGGGGAAGAGAGAGAGAGAGAGAGAGAGAGAGAGAGAGAGAGGCAGGCATCTATGAGTTGCCTCCTCTACGTGCCCCATAGGGACCAAACCTGCGACCGGAAGTGTGTGCCGACCGGACCAGCCGCCCTCTTGTTACCAGATGACTCTCCAGCCGGCCGGCCCCACAGCCAGGGCTATTTTTACTTTTCACACATGGCTGCCCACACATTTACACTTACTCATGTGGCGAATCTGTGTCTGGCCTTGTGTGGGGCAACACCCTTCAGAGGAAGAGGTCTTGCTTCATGGCCAGAGGCTTTTGTGGGGAACACAGTTCAAGAGCAGGAAGGTGGAGAAGTAAACAGTCTTGTGTCTCCAATAACTTCAAGGAGGAAGAAAGCATGGAGGGCAGGAGGCATGGAGCGGGTCCCCGTAACAAACTAGGCACCTGGAGGGCTGCTATTTGCAAGCTCCTTTAGTGCCACAGTGAGGTCAGTGTGTTGCTCCGGCTCTCCGCTCTCCAGGGGAGACCAGGGAGGCTCCCAGAGGTAAATCCGTCACCGCAGTGACTCAGCCCAGTTCCACCTGCTGGGAGAGCCGCACTTGGCAGCGGGCGACACTCCCACTAACGCTGAGGAGACACTCTGGGCAGCAAGAGCCGATGTTTGGCTCAAGTGCGAGACTGCCCTTTGGCCACTGATTCACCTTTCTATTGGGAGTTCATCTGGGAAGATGATTCCCAGGGAACTCAGCGAGGAGCGGGCGTCCTTCCCCCAGCCCCGCCCACAGAGTGGGAGGCACCCCGGTGGGCAGTGGCCAGGGTTAGCCAGTATGTCAGACCCGAGGGTGCTCATGGCCATGCAAGCTGGGCGTTTAAGGAAAAGGGCGACACAGAATGTGTTTATGATATGATGATGGGTGCGGTTAACTTTATATGTCAATTATATGTAAAATATGCTCGGATGTGAAAAGTGGTGTGCAAAGAAGGGATACTTTTTGACATTTGTGATTTCTATACGATGATAACACGGCCCACGTGGCGCTCCAGTATCAAAGGAGTAAAGATACGCACACGTGAAGCAGTTGGGTTGTGTAGTCCTCAGAGTACGGAGTTGGCCTCGGCTTCCCTGGCTCTCCTGAGCGGCTGGGAGACAGGTGTAAGGGGCAGTGACCCGGGGGGGGGGGGGGAGCAGCCACTAGGCAGGAGTGACCAGGCCTGCAGCTCCAGGTGCGAGTCCCACCCGTGCTGGGCGTCGGGCCCCGGAGTGTGGAGAGCGCGGGAGCTGAGAATCACGTATTTAAAAGAAAAATGCAACCCAACCCGGGTGCCACCCTGCAACCCGAAAACCCCGAGCCCTAGCTTATCTGCTTTTCCGCCCACAGGGCCGCCAGGAGACCTCTCGTTCTGTAAGGGCACAAGCCAGGGGACGGCATCGGCCGCACTCTGGGGCCCACAGGGAGAGGCAGTCACCCTCGTCTCCACCTCCCGCTCCATTTGCCGGGAGGGACCCCTCACCGGCGCCCCTTTAGAACCGCCCCTTCGTTCCAAGAAATATTTCTTTCCTCACAAATTTAAAGTGTCAGGGTTGTCCCATTTTTAGGTGTGTTTAATGTAATGACAACCCCCCCCCCCCAATTTATTAACCGGCGTGGCATTTTATGATCGATCGAAACGCAGAGCGGCGGAACACGGAGAGCAGGCACATTGCTGAGGCGGGAGAGTGTGGGAGTGAGTGAGCACTGCCAGCCCGGGCAGGCGGTGTCACTTTGGGAAGGACACGCGCACTTTCACTCCGCCTCCCCCCTCAGTGACTCCCTCCCAGGCACCCTGCCCGCACAGGGATGATGGGGGATGGTGGGAGCCCGTGTACCTGGTGGAATTACCAGGAGATCAGGCGAGGATGCAGCCTTGGAAACTGCAAAGGGCTGGAGGTGACTGCTCTCTAATCACAGGTGGTCTGTGGTGTGGGGATGGGGGAGGGCGGGGGGCGGGAGAGGAGCTGGCAGTCTTGGTTGGGGTATCAGGGAAGCCAGTGCAGGGAGGCAGGGAGCTGTGTTTTGCAGGCAGCAGGATTTGGACTTGTGGAGTCCCGGGAGGGGTGTCTCAAGGAGGGACACTGAGTAAAGGCCAAGGGTCAGAGCGAGACCCCGATGGGGGTGCGTGGGAAATTAGGGGGGGCACCCTGGCTGGGAATGCGCCTAGAGAACGGAGGGGTGGGGTCTGGATAGAAGACGCTGGAGCAGGCAAGGGAGTGACAAGATGATCCCAAGTCCATGTGGGTGGATGGGGCAGCGCAGCTTGGGCAGAGCGGCCTGCAGGGCAAGGCTGGGAGAGAGCTGGAGAAGCAGGGGTGGGGCGGGGGAGGGCAGCCCCAGGGAGGGCAGGGGCCCAAGCCAGCCGGCTCGCTCCCTGCTGTGGGGTTCTGAGGCTCCTTGGCTCTTGGGGAGTGTCCCGGGGTGCATGTTGCCATCCTGGCATGCAGAGGATTTGGGTCTGGGCTGGGACACTCCCGATGCAGTAAGACACGGAGCTGCAGGAGCCTCCTTCTGGGAAAACAAACACCCGGGCTCAGGAGGGGGCTGAGGGCTCTGAACACGAGTCTGATGTGGACATAGCGCTCACTGGTGGGCAGACCCGGAGGAGCCCCATGTGACAGGGGTCTGAGTCAGGGCGAGGCCGGGGCTGGCCGGCCTGCTGTGCTGGCCCCACTGCCCACAAGCTCCTTGCTCTGCACTTCTGTGGACACGCTCCGCCTGCCAAGGTGGATGGGAAAGCGTCTTTTCCTCACGTCCCCAAAGCAGAGCTGTCCGGGCCTGGTCCTGGACAGCAGGAGCCCACAGCTGCTCGCTCTCTGGGTGGAGGGGGGTCTGGGCTCAGTGTGGTACCTGTGCTTTGATCTGTGAGAACTGAGAACTATTCTCTAACTTAATAATTAATCCATGAGACTTAAGAGATGCTTAACTCCTTACACACCAGGAATGCATTCTTCCAGATACAGTTGGAAATTTAGTGACTTTTGTGTGTGTTTTCTGACCAAATCATACTTAGAATTTAATAAGCTAAGCAGGAGGATTGTGTCAATAACCAATCCCAGAAATCTTCTCCTGGCCCACCGCGGAACCAGTGCCCGGGAAGGATGAGGAGGCCGCAGCCTCCTGGTGGTTCTGGGCAGGAGGGCGAGGAGCCGGGGCGGTGACAGCGCTGGCCTGGCGGCTGCAGGGCCAGCCCAGGGGGGCCGGCCAGCTGGTGCTGACCAAGCGGCCTGGTGGCACTCGGGTCTCAGCTCTTCCCTGGGGGACGTGTGCCAGGCTGAGCAGGGGCGGTAAAGGGGTGAGGAGCTTCAGAGTCAGAAGTCTGGGTCTGACTTTAATCCTGAGGCTTCTCAGCAGTTAGATTTCAGATAAGTTACTTATTTTCTCTGAGTCTCAGTTTCTTTGAGTCTTACTTTTCTCATTTGTATAATGGGATTACTGATGACTACCATATACATTTTCTAAGATTAGGGAAAATTGATGGTGTTCTTGATTAAATTTTTTAATTAAAATTTTTATTACAGTTGACATACAATACTATCTGGTATCGATCCAGGTGTACAGGATAGCTATTAGACAATGATACACTGCACATACGGTGTTTCCCCGAAAATAAGACATCCTCTGAAAATAAGACCTACTAACATGTTTCCTTTTGAGTGAAATATAAGGCATCTCCTGAAAATAAGGCCCCCAGGCTCTGTCTCAGAATGAAAATTAATTTACCGTAAACTGGTCGCTAGGGCCGCCCCGACCGGCATCTAGCAACCAGTGACTTTACGGGGAGTCCTGACGTCACTGCTGTGTGAATGGAGAGAAATCAGCGTGGAAACTTTGTGAAACCTAAACTGCAAGAAGTTGTGACTTGGGTGAAGAATTCATGGGAGAAAATCACTGACAGTTGCATTACAAATGCACTGCCAGCAGGCTACCTTGACAAGAAGTACTCATTTAATGACAGTGCTGTTGCTAAACATGAGAGATTTGGTCCACTGATTCTGAAAGAAATGGAGTCACAAGAAATTCACCAGGAAATTCAGGAATTGGATTGTTATGATGCTGTTCCAGAAGATGATGACATGATTGTCATTGAATAAATGAATAAATTCTTGATACTGTAGGATTCACAGTTTGTCTGGTTTGTGTTGACAACTACCTTACTAACGTACCTTATGCAGGTAATGAATTTCCTTTATTTTCATTTAACAATAAATGTGTACTGTATTCTTCTTCATGGAAAAATAAGACATCCCCTGAAAATAAGACCTAGCGCATCTTTGGGAGCAACAATTAACATAAAACACTGTCTTATTTTCGGGGAAACAGGGTAGTGGTTATGGCCGTTCTTGGGAAGCAGCATTTCTCACTGGGGACAGCTATGGAGTAGCTCCCGCATTGGAGAGGCTCCCAGCTATGGGCTGAGCTTGGTACCTGGGCAGCCACAGGCTGTGTCTTCGTGTTGAGAGGACAGCACAGTTGCAGCTAAGCTCTAAGGGTGTGCCTGGGGAACTGCTCCCCGAAAATGTTTGGGAATGTGGAAGTTGGACACATACCGAGACACAAAACTGGGGCCCTTCCGCAGGACACCGTGAGTTCCTGCATCCCGATGATGTTGCCAAAAACCACAGAGGTGTGTGCTGGCCAGGAGGGCAGGGCTGGAATCAGAAAAAGGAAGTGTGAGGCCATGGTTCCTGACAATTAGAGTCCCATCTTAGTCTCCAGGGGAATCCCTGCACTTCTGGGAAACACCTGCGCTGTCTCTTTCTCTCTTGAGTCATGTCAGGAGGACGTGGGCCCTGGGCTCAGGGTTCTCTGATGCAGGGAGGACACTTCCTAATGGAGTGGGCTTGGGGCAACGCAAAAGGTGATTTCTGGCCAAGCCCCGGTTCTCACCCCAGAGCGTGCATCGGAGCCCTCGCACCTTTGGCACTGACCACCCTGTGCCCATGCCCTTGTCTTCAGCTGCCGTTTCCCGCCCGCCCCCTGTGCTGCCCCTGCATGTGCTCTGGTTCTTGCCCTGGAGCCTCGCTCCGGAGAACAGCACCTCTGCTCAGGGCCTGCGCAATGCAAGATTCAACCTAGATGACAAGACACTTCTGATCCCCACAGCCCTCGCTGAGGCGTCTCCTTGGGCGTGGCCCTCCAGGTGTGGTGCTTGGACCAGCTTCTTTGGTATCACCTGGAGTCTTGTTAGAGATAAACATTCTTATCCCACACCCGCTGAATCAGAAATTCTGGTGCAGATTCTAGAAATCTGGATTTTATTATCTCTTCAGGCAGGACTGACACATGTTAAAGTTTCCAGCCCACTGCCTTCAGGAACTCCAGCCCCAGAGACGGGCTGGAGGCTGAGGTCTGCCTCTTGGCCTCCAGCGATGCCCGAAGGCTGGCTGCCCCTTCAGCGGGCCTGCCACAGGCAGGTCTCCAAGCATGACCTCTGCTAACTCCTTCCTCAGGTGGAAAGCTCGACTAGCACCCCCGCCCCATTAAGCCTCCAAGTTTACTGGTGCTCCTGCCCTTTGCACACGGTCTGAGCGGTGCTCCCGGGCCTGTGCTATAGGGATTCCATGCTCTTGGCTGCTTTCTATGCATTCTTGGGGCCCATGTTGTCCAAGCTGGTGCACCTCCTGTTTTCTCTGGTCTTGTCACATCTCACAAGTGTCTCCTGTCCCATACTATGTCCTCTCTGCCCAGAGCTAACCCAGGTGTGGACACAGAGCTTCTGTAATCAATTATTATTCCTCTTTCCAATACAACTGTGTATGTGGGGTATGTTTACCAGTGTCTTGGGCCGGAGGGGTATTCCTGTGCCATCTGGAGATGTGTTACACTGGAGATAATGCTGAAACTCCATGGTGACTCCTTCTGTACTCTCAGGGAGGTCAGAACAGTCACTGGTGTCACTGTGCCACTGGGCTCAGAGAGAATTAAATTAGTATTGTACGGGAAGCACTATGCACAGGGCCCAGTGCAGTGTACGAGCTCAAAGCATGCTAGTATATTTAGTATAATCATCAAACTGGACAAATTATACCCTCTTTTAACATCTATCTATCTACTTATCTATCTATATCTATCTATATCTATCTATCTATCTATCTATCTATCTATCTATATATCTATCTATCTCCTATCTATTCATTGAGATAAAATATACATAACATAAAATTTGCCATTTTTATTTTATTTTTTTTAAATTACCTTCACCGTTGAAAGTATTAGGAATGCCACCCTCTCTTTCCCCATTGACCACCTCCACTCTGCACCCACCCCTCCTGGGCCCTTACCACACCATTGTCTGAGCCCAGGGCCCTACATCCTCCTGCATATGTATAAATGCATTTAAATTCCCTGGTTAATCTCTCCCCATCCCCTCTTCACCCCTGCCTTTCCTCTGAGATCTGTCAGTATTTTCCATGTTTCTGTGTATCTGGACCTGTTTTGTTCATCAGTTTATTTTGTTCATTAGATTCCACAAATGAGTGAGATCATGTGATTCTTGTCTCTCTCTGACTGGATTATTTCACTCAGCATAATACTTTCCAGGTCCCTCAATGCTGTCTTAAAGGGTAAGAGATCCTGTTTTTTCACAGCTGCATAGTATTCCATGGTATAAATGTACCACAGCTTTCTTTATCCATTTATCTACTGATGGGCACTTGGCTTGTATCTAGATCTTAGCTATTGTAAATTGTGCTGCTATGAACATAGGGGTGTATATATTTTTTTCTGGTGGGTGTCTCAGGTTTCTTAGGATATCTTCCTAGAAGTGGGATTATTGAGTCAAATGTCAGTTCCATATTTAATTATGTGAGGAAACTCCATACTGTTCTCCATAATGGCTGCACCAGTCTGTATTCCCATCAGCAATGTACTAGGGTTCCCCTTTCTCCACATCCTCACCAGCATTTGTCATTTGTTGATTTCTTGATGGTAGCCATTCTGACAGGTGTGAGGTGATAGCTCATTGTTGTTTTAATTTGCATCTCTCTGATGATTGCTGACTTTGAGCATTTTTCACATGTCCTTTGGCCATCTGTATGTCCACTTTGGAGAAGTGTCTATTTAGGTTCTTTACCCATTTTTTTAAATGGATAGTTTGTCTTCCTTTTGTTAAAGTTGTATGAGTTCCTTATATATTTCAGAAATTTACCCCTAATCAGATGTATCATTGGCAAATACATTCTCCCATGCAGTGGGCTCCCTTTTCATTTTGTTGATGGTTTCTTTTGCTATGCCTTTTCACCTTAGCTTCTCTTTCCTAGGAGATGCATCGACAAATATATTGTTGTGAGAGATGTATGAAATTTTTCTGCTTATGGTTTCTTCCAAGATTTTTATGGTTTCCCGACTTATATTTAAGTCTTTTATTCATTTTAAGTTTACTTTTATGTATGGTGTAAGTTGGTGGTTTAGTTTCATTTTTTTGCATGTCCTTGTCCATTTTCCCCACACTATTTATTGAAGTCTGTCTTTACTCCATTGTATGTTCTTGCCTCCTTTGTCAAATATTATTTAAGCACAATGACTTGGGTCAATTTCTGGGCTCTTTGTTCTGTTCCATTGATCTATATGCCTGTTCTTGTTCCAGTACTAGGCTGTTCTGATTACAGTGGTTTTATAGTATAACTTCATATCTGGTATTGTAACTTTTCCAACTTTGTTCTTCTTTCTCAAGATTGATGTGTCTATTTGGGGTCTTTTTTGGTTCTATATAAATTTTTGGAGTATTTGTTCTACATCTGTGAAATACACCATTGCTATTTTAAAAGAGATTGCATTGGATCTGTAGATTGCCTTGGATGGTATGGGCATTTTAATAATTTTGATTCTACCAATCCATGAACATGGTATATTGTTCCACTTGTTTATATCTCCCTTTATCTCTTTTTCAGTATACTATAGTTTTCTGAGTACAGGTCTCTTATCTTTTTGGTTAAATTTATTTCTAGGTATCTTATTTTTTTTGTCATTGCAATGGTAAATGGATTGTTCTTTTGGTTTCTTTTTCTGAAAGTCCATTATTAGTGTATAAAAATGACATAGATGTCTGGGTATTAATTTTGTATCCTGTTACAATGACAAATTCATTTATTAAACCTAGTAGTTTTTAAATGGAGTTTTTAGGGTTTTCTATGTATAATATAATATCATCTGTGAACAAAGGACAATTTTACTTCTTTCTTTCCAATTTGGATGACTTTTATTTCTCTTTCTTGTCTGATCGCTGTGGCTAGGACTTCCAGTATTATGTTGAACAGTGTGGTGAAAGCAGACATCCTTGTCTTGTTCCTTGTTCCCATTTTTATGGGTAATAGTTTTAGTTTTGCCCATAGAATATGATGTAGGCTGTAGGTCTGTTATATATAGCCTTTATTAAATTGATATTTGATATCTCTGTTACCATTTTGCTGAAAGTTTTTATCAAAAAACAGTATTGGATTTATCTAATGTTTTTTCTGCATCAATTGATATGATTATATAATTTTTTGTTTTCCAATTTATCTATGTGATGCATCACATTTAATGATTTGTAAATATTGTACCAGCCTTGCATCCCCAGAATAATCCTAGTTGGTTATAGCATTTTCAAGGCATTTCTGAATCTTATTTGCTAAAATTTTGTTGAGAATTTTAGCATATATATTCATCAAGAATATTGGCCTGACAGTAAAGCAACAAGTGGACTATCTAAATACAGTGGGGAGGGGAGGGAGGTATGGAAGAGATAAGAGATCAACCAAGGGACTTATACACATGCATATAAGTATAACCAATGGACGCAGAACTCTGGGGAGGGAGGGCATGTTTGGGGGAGGGCAATGGTAATATATGTACACAGATAATAAGTTAATAAAAAATTAAAAAAAAAGAATATTGGCCTGGAATACTCTTTCTTTGTAGTGCCTTTATCTGATTTTGGAAGTAGGCTAATGTGTGCCTTGTAAAAAGAGCTTGGAAGTGTTCCTTTCTCTTGGATATTTTGGAATAGTTTGAAGATAGGTATAAGTTCTTCTTTGAAAGTTTGGTAAAACTCCCCTGTGAAGCCATCTGGAATAGGGCTTTTGTTTTGTATGAGTTTTTTGTTTATTGCTTCAGTTTCATCAGTTGTTATTGGCCTATTCAGGTTTTCTTATTCTTCCTGAAGACTGTATTTGCAAGACTGTATTTTTCTAGGAATACATCTATTTCACCCAGATTGTTCAACTTTTTGTAATAGTTGTTCATTATTTTTTATGATCCTTTGTATTTCTTTGGAGTTATTTCTAATTTTGTTTATTTGGGTCTTCTCTCTTTGTTTCTTGATGATTCTGGTTAAAGCTTTATTAATCTTATTTATCTTTTCAAAGAACCAGCTCTTGGTTTCATTGATCTTCTGTAATTTTTTTTTTTTTTTTTTTTTTAGTCTCTATGTCATTTATTTCTGCTCGGATCTTTTTTTATTTTCTTCCTTCTACTTCATTGGCTTTTCTTATTGTCCTTTATAATTCTTTAAGTTTTAAGTTAGATGGTTTATCAGAAGTTTGTCTTATTATTATTATTTTTTTTTTAGGTAGACCTGTAATGCTATGAACTTCCCTCTCAGGACTGCTTTCACTGTGTCCCATAGATTTTGGGTTTTGGGGTGTTCATTTTCATTTGTTTTCAGAAAGTTTTTATGTCTTCCTTGATCTCTTTGGTAATCCATTCATTGTTTGATAACATGTTATTTAACCTCCATATGTTTGAATGTTTTTGAGTATTTTTATTGGAGTTGACTTCTAATTTCATGCTTGCCATTGTAATCTGAGAAGATGCTTGATATAATTTCAATCTTCTTGAACTTGCAGAAACTTAGTTTGTGTCCTAACACATTGTCTATCTTTGAGAATGACCTATGTGCACTTGAGAAGAATGTATATTTTGTAACTTTGATGTGAAATGTTCTGTATATATAAATTAATTCCACCTGATCCAATGTGTTGTTTAGGATTTTTGTTTCCTTGTTGACTTTTTTTTTTTTTTTGTATATAAGACTTATCCAGTGAAGTCAGTGTGGGGGGGTGTTAAAGTCCTATAATATGATTGTATTACTGTCAATCTCTCCAGCAGTTTTTTTTAAATTTTTATGTGTTCTTGCACTGGGTGCATATATGTTTACCAGAGTTATAGCCTCTTGTATCAATCTCTGTAGTATTATGAGATGGCTTTCATTGTCTCTTGTTATGGCCATCATTTTGAAGTCTATTTAATCAGATATGAGTATTGTTATCCCAGTTTTTTCCCCATTTTTATTTGCCTGAAAGGTTTTCCCCAATCCCTTCACTTTTATTCTGCATGAGCCTTTTGTTGTGAGGTGGGTCTCTTGTAAACAGCATATATATGGATCATGATTTCTTATCCATTCAGCTACCATCCCTTCTGTCTTTTGATTAGAACATTTAAGCCCTTTTCATTTAGGGTTATTATTTGTTACCATTTTTTATTCGTTATGTGTGTGTTCCTCTTTCTCTAGTTTTTCTTCTTACAACAGTTCCTTTAGCATTTCTTGAAGTGCTGGTTTTGTGGTAATAAACTATTTTAGCCTTCTTTGTATGCAAATCTCTTTATTTCATCTTCAATTTTGAATTTAGCCTTGCTGGATAGAGTAGTCTTGTGTTCAGTGCCTTGCTTTCATTACTTTATATACTTCATGCCACTCCCTCTAGAGAAATTAGGTGACAGTCTAATGGGAGCTCTCTTGTAGGAAACTTTATGTCTCTCTTTCAACCATTAAGATTATTTCTTTGTCTTTAATGTTTACCATTTAAATTGTGATATGCTTAGGTATGGGTTTTTTGAAGTTTACCTTGATTGGGACTTTGTGTTTTGTGAACTTCAGTGACTTTTTCCTTCATGTGTTTAGGAAAACTTTCTGTCATTTATTCAAATAGGCTACTACTCCTGGCTGGGATTCTTCTCCTTCTGGTACTCGTATAACATGAATGTTGTTATGTTTCATGTTCTCCCAAAGTTCCCTTAGACTCTCCTTTTGCTTTAAATTTTCCCCCAAATACTGCTCTGAATATGTGTGTTTTTTTCTACCTTGTCTTTTAATTAACTGATTTGATCCTCAGCTTTGTATAGCCTACTTCTGGATCCTTCTAAGATGTTCTTTATTTCAGCTACATCATTCTTCATTTCCACTTGATTTTTATTCATTGTTTCAACCTGTTTTTTTCATGTTAATGTAGTTCTCATTTGGCTCCTTATAATTCTTATTTAATTGCTTGTAGTTCTACCTAGGTTGTTTGAGCACACTTATAACCATTACTTTGAATTCTTTACCTGACAAATTGCTTGATTTGATTTCATGTAAGTCCTTTTCTGGCAATTCTTCCTCTTCTTTCATTTGGGCATTTTTTTTTGTCTCTCCATTTTTGCTGCCTCTTTGTATTTGCTTCTATGTATTAGATAAAAATGCAATGCTTTCCAGTCTTTGTGGGGTTACCTTATGTAGTGGATGTTTCATAGGACCCAGGGTGCATCTCTTAGATCTCCAGAGCTGGGTGCTCTAGGAAAGCACCTTGTTTGAGTTACTTGGGTTCTTCTGTTGTAATTGTGTTTTGAGTGTTGTTTTCCTGTTTGTGGATGGAATATCCTCTCAGGCTCGTTGCCTATGTAAGGCTTACCACCAATGACATCATCCAAGCTGTTATGGAGGTATTGACAGACAGAACAAAATTCAGCACCATAAAACATGAAAGAAATAAAACAAAACAGAAACATACAAAAGACCACTACAACAGCAACAAAAGCCACCAACAGAGAATGAGGAAATAGGGCAAGAATGATAGAAGAAAACACAGAAAGAAAAATCACGAGGAAAAAAACAAAAGACACCCCCCTCCCCCCCCAAAAAAATGAGGGGAAAGAATATGAAGGAACATAGGTAAAATAAATAAAATTAGAATAAAGAATAAGGATGGAAAATTGTTTAAAATAAGAGAGAAAGAAAAACACTGAAAGGGAAAATAGAGGAGAAAGTAGATAGACCCAAAATAAGAAAAGGAAAAGAGATGAGAAAGCAGGTGGGAAAAAAAACAGCTTGAGTAGGAAAGGAGAAAGAAAGTCGGGTATATGAATGAAATAATAGAGACTAAAATAGTAACAAATCAATGAAGCAGATAGATAAAGAACATATATAAAAAAGGAAAAAAGAAAGTGAAGAGAAAAAAAAAGAAAGAAAACCAGGTAATGTGGCATTTGTCTCAGCTGAGTTTATTGCCTCCCAAGAGCTCCTTTGGATCTTGCTCTCCTAGTAACTGTGGCTGACTGTCTGCCAATTCTGGGCTCCCAGGAGGTACTTAGGCACCAACCACTGTCAGAAACTGTCCTTTGGTGCAGGGAGGATGGTGCGGACTCAAGGTGCCTAAAGAGAGGCTGGAGGCGGGGGGGGGGGGGGCGAGAGGGGGAGCACTGGAGGCTTTTAGCAACTTGTTTGAAGCTTTAAGCGAGGCAGGGTGTGTCTGGCTGCACGTGGGAGAGGCAAGCTGCCATCTAAAGCATGGGCCCGGGGCTGGGTCAGTAAGCTTACCCAACTTTCCTGGGCTCCACCTCCACCTGCCTTTGCTTGCCAGCTAGCTGTCAATCCTCATATTTCAAAACTCTGTTTCTGAAAGGCTTTAGGTGGAATCAGAAGTCTAGACAGCTAGGTCTCTTGTGAGGGGGAGGTGCTCTTCAGACCTCAGGGAAAGTGGGGGGCATGTCTCCCTGTCCCAGAGCTGGGACATGTCTCTGGCAGTGGCCCATCATATTACTCTGCCCTGGATGGGCAGAGATCCTCGAACGCAATCCAGTGGGACGTGCTGGAGACCTGGAGTTTCTATCAGCTCTCCCCTCGGGGAAAGCACAGTCAGGTCCCCAGGATAGGAGGGCGGATGGCTCATTTCACTTAGTGTAATGTCCCTGATCCAGTCACTGATGCTCAGCCCCTAGGCGTGGCCTCTGCAAACACAACGTGGCCGGCGGGGCTCCTGAGGGGGCGGGGGGAGGCTGGGTCCCTCGGACGGGGTCTTTCCCTTTTCCTGAGCTATGACTGCTGGGAGTGGCTCACACCTCTCAGGAAAATGGCTCTTTGGGTTTGGGGTATAGGACCAGATGCAGGAATCCTGACTGCTGATTTTCCATGTCTCTCTCCAATGCTCCTCGCCCTCCCCAGCCTCTTTTCGGCACTTTGAGTCCGCATCACCCTCCCTGCACCAAAACTTCTGGTGCTCAGGGTGACGCGGACTGAGCCTGTCTGTTGTGAGGACGTGCGGGCCTCAGGCGGGCTCACCCGGCCTCCCTGTGGGAGCTGCTGGGCCTCGGAGAGCGGGCTCTGGGGTGGCTGTGAGCCAAGCCTCCGCGTGTCTCCAGCTTCTGTCTGTCCCTGATCCTTTCCGCTTGCTCTGGGTGGGCAGGCTCTCCTGTTAGCGGGCGGTCCATCGATGGTGGGCAGAGGGGTGGCCGGCTGCGCTGCACGCGTGTTGGGATGGAGGGCTGTTACTTGCCCTGAGCGCCTGGCCCGGGCCGGTCCCCGTGACGCAGGAGCGCGTGCGGCTGTGCGGCTGTGCAGGGAGGAACTGAGGGGAGCGAAAGGGAAACGGGAAGCTGCGTTCTGTCCTGTGTCCCCTGGTCCAGAGGCCCCGCCCGGCGCTGGGGTCCCCTCCGAGCTCCACAGAAAGCCGGGATGAGAGTCAGGAATGTTGGTTTTTCACCCAAACATCAGCAGCTTGCGCTTTCCTCAGGCTCAGATGCCACCCTGCAGCGGGCGGGCGGCTGCGAGCAGGGTGCCCTGGGCACTCTGAACCGTCCCAGGCAGAGCGCCGTGGATGCTGCAGATCTGTGCGGGGTGGTGGTGGTGGGTGGTGGTGGTGGTGGTGGTGGTGGTGGCGTGGGCTGGGCCACGGACGGGCTGTGACACCGGAGGACTCTGCCCACACGGCCCCTCCCAGCATGGTGTGGCTGAGGTCATAGGAAACCCCCTGCTGTGCCCTGCCCACACGCCCAGTGCTGGTGCCCCTCACCGTGCGCGGCCACGGCTCTCAGCCGGCTCCGGGCCCTCACCCTCTGCCCTGACTCACGGTCAGGCCTCCGTCCCCGTGTCCTGCGGAGGCCGGGGGTGGGGCGGGGTGGGGGTGGGGGGAGATGAGCTGCCCAGGGCGGGTTTGAAGGGAGAATCTCGCTCAGAGGGAAGTCACGTGGCCAAGGCCTCACAGCGGCCAGTGCACCTGCCATTGAGGCCCGGCTCTGCCTCGGGGCTGCGTGAAATGCTGCCGGCAGAGAGGAGGGCTTTGTCTTTTCCTGAAGTCCCAGCTCTCAGTCCTGCCACGGCTGCCCTCCCTCACTCCCCCAGCTCTCCTTCTCCCAGAAGCCTCCCTGCTCGGGGCACTGGCAGGGCCCTGGTTGGGGCTCAGCGTCCGGTGCCTCTCGGGCGATGCTCTCGGCAGCAGACGCCATGCTGTGTGTGGGCTGGCTGCAGTGGGCTCTTCCTCAGTGCTGGCCGCAGCGGCTCCCAGGGGGCCAGCCCTCTGCCCAGGCCTCAGCCCCCGCGGGCGACACCCACCGCCTCGCCGCCGCTGGATGGCAGGGAGGTTCAGTGAAGCCGCACATGTAAATGCCAGCACCAAGGAGGTGCCCTTCCCTCAACTGTAAAAATGACAGGGCTGGGCATGGACTCCATGGGCCTGGCCCCTGCAGGTGCCTCTTACTGTCCTGGGTACAGAGAGGACACACTTACCGGGGAAAATGAGCAGAGGTTACGGATAGTCAGTTTGTAGAAGAGCAAATCCAAGAGGCTAACAGGCATGTAAAGATGCTCAGCCTCATCAGCAGGTTAGAGAAATGCAAATTAAAGTGACAGCACGGGACCACTTACTGCAGTCAGGCTGGCCAAGGTTAGAAGCTGGGCAGCGCTAAGCAGGGTGCGGTGAGCTGGCAGAGGCCTTCACCTGCCCTGTGGGGCGGGTAGTCTGCTGCCAGCTTTCTGGAGGCATCTTAGCTGCTGGCACGTAGTTGGACTGAGCAGGTATAGACCCTGATTAAGTATCCCGCTCCCGTGGTCATAGCCAGAGCCAGCCACATCGGCCCCGGAGGGCCTGCGTGGGCTGAGGGGCAGGAGCGGTGAGGGGCGGGAATTGAGGGCAATCTAGCCATCGTCACTGCAGAGCAGCAAGTCAGATACCACGTGATGCCCATGTTGTAACATGGGCAGCAGCCGGAGGAAGTGAGGTTAACAAACACATGCCACGTGGCTAGGCCTGAAGACAGTGCTGAGTGCAGCAGTGCCCCGCAGCGGAGACGCGGGCCATTCGGGGAACTGAGATGTGTGCGTCCAGGAGACTCCCCGTGCAGGCTGCCTGAGGACCCTGCGTCACATAGGCGGGCAGGGTGGGGAAGAGGGGAGCGGGCAGCGAATGGAGGTTCAAGGAATAAATGACTAAACTACCGTAACACAGCCAGAGGAGACTGGCCCCGGTCAGGGGTCAGGGGTCAGGGGTCAGGGACGAGGCTGTTCTGGGGCTGAGGAATGTGAGGCAACCCCCACCCCTGACCCGTCTCTAAGGGTCAACCCAGAATAGGAAACAAATAAACCCCCATCAACCCCCACACAACCCACCACAAAAGCCCAGGTGTTAACAAAACATGTTTGCCTCAGCAGTGTTCGGAGTGTGGTCTTAGTAAGCTCTATATCCACAGAAGCAGGACTATCAGGAGCCACTTTTCTGGGTGTGGCCAACCTTGATTTTCTTCCCAATCTTTTATTCCTTCCCAGTGTTCAATATGGTACTTACATGGCTTTGTGAAAAGGAAATGGTTTCTGAAAGTGAGGTTTGACTGGTAGCTGCTGTGATAGAAGAGCCAGGGACATAAAGAATGAGAATGTTCCAAAGAGGCAATGGTTAGTCTGGCCACGTGATCCTGAGTTGACTGCCATGTCTGCCTGTGATATAAAAATAAAGCAGGAGGCCTCCTCCGCTGCTGTAGCCCAGAGCGAAATGCTGGTGACCCCATTGTGCTGTCCCCCGGCCCCCCTGTGAGCAGTGGTTGCTGTTTGCTGGCTGGGACTGCCTGGTGGTGCTGTGGTTGGGGGAGGGCTCCTTGCAGGGAGCTGGACAGTCTGGGAGCTTCCTACACTCGACAAACACACAGCAAACAAACCTTCCTGTGCTGAGCCAGTCATGGCAACTGAAAAGCCAAGGACACAGGCACAGAGGACCTTCTCTGCGTCCCTCTCTTCGGGTCAGCGGGGCTGGTTTGACTGCGGAGGCTGTCGCCCTGTGCCTCCCGCTCCGAGGTCCCAGCTTGCACAGCTCGCTCCTGTTCACCCTGAGAGGAGCGCTTTCCAGTTAGGGTGGGGGTTCAAGAAGTCGCTTCGAGGGCAAAGTCTCTAAAAATATGAGGGCCATCCAAAAAATGCTGAGAATGAAGAAGCTATATCCTTTAGACACGTGGGGTAGAAGGAAGTTATAATTGAAGACATAGAATCACTTGCTTCTACAAATTCTGGTGAGATAATTTACACTCAGTCTTTTGGAAGAGGAGCAGCACCAGGTCTTAAGAGAACAAGCTTTGGGGTTAGAGTTTGCATCTCAGCTATACATCCAGCTGCTCGTATGCCTCTGGCCCCGATGTTTCCTGACCACACAGAGAAAATCAGAATGCCCACCTCATGTGAATCTGTGCAAAAAGCCAGGCCCATAATAGGCTGTCAATCTCTGTGGGCCACATCGGAATCTCTTTTTGAAATGTCTTCCTATTTTAGCCGGTTTCAGATTCTTAGAGGAACCAGCTTCAGTAGGAACTGGGCTGAATGGCGTAGGACCTGTCCCGCCGGCGGCGGCAGCAGGAAGTGCTGTGAGGGACTTCTCATCTTGTTTTTGTTCTGAATGCAGAGCCGTTTGCTGAGGCATGGAGGCAGACGGTGCTCCAAAGGCTGAAGACGGAGCCGAGGATCCAGGTCCCCAAGCTGGCCGGCCTGCTGCGGCTCAGTCTGACTCCCCCGCCGGAGTGCAGACCCCAGGCCCCACGGCTCTCTGGGAGACGGTAGAGAGGAAGTTTCTGGAATATCAGCAGTTGGCTCACAGGAGCCCAGCTGACCGTCAGGAGAGCCTGCTGCGCCTTCTCCCACTGTTCCTAAAGGTCAGTACTGTTATTTGTGACGCTGCACCCCCCACACAGCACTCTGGGGTACTTGTGGAATGACTAGAAGCTAAGTTGATTGGTTTTCATATCATTGGAGTGGTCTCTGGCTGCTCAGAGGAGAAGGCTGTGCTACTCAATAATGAGCCAAGCGAGGCTCATCTCCAGGCTGGGAGATGACTCCGGAGTGCTGTTATCCCGTCAGCTGAGGAGCTGTGTTGTTCAGCCACAGTCCCCGCGCAAAGCCAGAGAAGAGACCAGCTCCTCCGGGAGCTAGGAAAGGAGTCTGTGTCTGGAGACAAGAGTCACGGGATGGCTGATCATCTCAAACACCAGTCATGCCAGCACCAGGGTCTCAGGTGCCAGAACACCAGATCGTGCCGACCGTGCAAACGGAGGTGCAGTCTGTGGGAGCACGCACAGTGCTCTCTCCCACAGCCACCGGCGCCAGGCAAGTCCACCGGCTGGCACTCTGGCTGGTGGCAGCTGGTGGCAGTGGCAGCTGGTGGCAGTGGCAGCCGGTGGCAGTGGCAGCTGGTGGCAGCTGGTGGAAGCTGGTGGTGACAGTTGGCAGCTGGTGGAAGCTGGTGGTGGCTGGTAGCAGTGGCAGCTGTTGGTGGCAGCTGGTGGCAGCTGGTGGTGGCAGCTGCTGATGACAGTTGGCAGCTGGTGGTGGCTGGTAGCAGTGGCAGCTGGTGGTGGCAGCTGGTGGCATCTGGTGGTGACAGTTGGCAGCTGGTGAAAGCTGGTGGTGGCTGGTAGCAGTGGCAGCTGGTGGTGGCAGCTGGTGGCAGCTGGTGGTGGCACAGGCACAAGGCTTTTCCTTGTTGTCTCAGAACAGAGCTCCTGGAGGTGAGATCTGCCTCATGTTGACTCTCCTGAAGGCTGTTGTACCACTGGAAATGCATCTTTTATGAGGACTTAGTTTTTGCTTGACTATTGATTTTGTTATTATTAAAAAACACCTCTAGCCAAAACCGGTTTTGCTGAGTGGATAGAGAGTCGGTCTGCGTACTGAAAGGTCCCAGGTTCGATTCTAATCAAGGGCATGTACATTGGTTGTGGACACATCCCTGGTAGGGGGTGTGTAAGAGGCAGCTGATCAATATTTCTCTCTCATCTATGTTTCTAGCTCTCTGTCCCTCTCCCTTCTTCTCTGTAAAAAAATCAATAAAAAATATATTTAAAAAATACACCTGTAGTCAAAGAGCAGAGAATATGGACTACCTTTCATGCTGAAAATAGACTGAGACAGATGGTTTTATTGGAAACCTCTTTGCTAATGTTCCATCTAACTTATTAACCAGAAATATTTAAGGATTTCCAAAAATGACTTAGGCATTGAACAGTTAGGCATGTTCTTGGTAAAAAACACACACCACACATGCCAAGAAACTTGTTCATTACGTCATTGCTCTCCTCCCCGATTGGGACTTGTATACCCCGTTCATCCCACGCCAAAGGTTGGATAACTGGGACGCTGGGAATGTACTGGAAAGAAGGACTGGGCTAGCAGTTTCTTTCCATGGCTCAGGTTTCATTTCTAGCCTCCCTGTCCTGACAGCCCAGTGTTTGGGAGACAGCTCAGTCTCACCCCATTTGAAGATCAGTGTTGCCTTCTGTTGCCTTCTGAAAGGAGCACCGTGTGCACGCAGCTCCCCGCCCCCCCACCCCCCCTGCCCCATGATAGTCCCCGGCTGTGTGCGGGCTGGTCTGCGTGCCTTGTCTTCTTCCCCCCCCAGTCCGGCAGCCTGGCTCTGAGGAAAGTGCTCTGAATCCCAGAGCCAGGGCTTGGCACTCGCTTGCCCTCCAGGTCGCTGCTTTAAGAATTCCTTCATTTGTTGTACAAAAGTGTATGAAGCATCTCTAGACTCTGTCCCAGCGCCTGGGCTCTGAGAATAAAGGAGACAGTTTTCCCCTTATGGAGACTTCATCCAAAGCAGAGCATACTGAGTCGCATCCAGAATGTGTTTTGTTTGGCTTGTAGGGATTGGAAATGAATTACTGGCCATTATTTTTCAAAATAGAAAGCATTCACCTGAAAATCAGATTTCCAGTTTCTCTGGGAAAACTGGAGCTGTGAAACCAACAGCTGCATGGAGATGGTTGGCGCACCCCTCTTAGACAGAAGGCCTGTTCCCTCCATTCACCCCAGTGCCCCTGCCCTACCATCTGTCCCCCAGGGCGCCTTCCTCACTTATGCCACCGGGCCCTATAGGCCTCTGAGCTTGGACCCCAGGAACAGCACACAGTTCCCACTAGAAGTGAACCTTGATATTGGTCCCTGTTTCCCAAACCTCGTCCTGGTAGTTGCAGGCATCATGGCCCATGCATTCGACCAAAGAGAAAGTTACGAAATATTCCTGACCCTCAGCTTCTCATCTGTGAAGTGTAGTGAGTAGCACTTGGCCAGGAGACTGAGTGGATAAGATGATGATGGTGAATTCCAGGGCACATGGAGGCAGACACCACCCCGATGACCTTCCCACCAGCTTCCAGGACCCTAACTCCACATGCAGTCTGAGGCTTTGTCACCACGATTCCCCGAACCACCAACACCTGCCATGCTCGGGGCCCCTGGAGCCCACCTCTGGGAACCCTAGAGAAGCAGGATGCTGTAGGCTTTTCATCTTCTCTAAGTATCGGCATTCTTTTGTTAAGTTTGAATGCCTACAAACATGTTATTTTCGTTAAGTGCTGACTGAAGCCAGAGCCAGAGCCAGAGCCAGTGCCCTCAGGCCCTTAATCGGAATGGAGGAGGGGTTCAGGTGCAGTGCAGGTAAAAGCTGAGCTGCAGATGAAGACAGGAAACAGCCGCTAGAACAGGTCCTTGTGTTCAGGCTCATAACCTTTCTCATCCGGGTTTTATATCCATAGGACAGTGTTCTTCAAGGTTGTCTATGAAGACCTTGGAACTATCAGGACTTAAAGTTATGTTATGTCCTGTGGAATGTGGCCACTGACCTCAAAGCCTTATGCATGTATTGGTTGTCATGGAAACCATGGCCCAAATGGACTCAGGGACTCCTGAGCAGGTTTTAGAGAGTCCTGGAATACTTTGTTTCATGGGTTGCAATTCTCTATACCTGGCTCTTTTGGGGCCCAACGAGAATTGAGATGATCTGGAATATTCTTTGTTCTAACACAATGAACACAAGAAATTTTTGAATTGTCGCCTCTACTCAGAAAGGGTCCCCGGGTAATGGAATCTTATCACACTGGGCCAGACTCTATCAGACCCATCGCAGAAGGGGTGGTCCATGTGCAGGCAGGGCTTCGGCGAAGGTCATGGTGAAGGTCAAGTCTGCCCACCTCAGGGGCCACCACTTGCCTGGACCTAGTAAGTCCTGAGATTTGACAGCGGATGCCTTGCCGAGCCGACTCCCTCAATAACTCCCCAGAGGAGCTTCTGTGGCATCTTCTCCGCAAATGACTTCCCTTTAGCCTCTGGTTTTCTCTCATATCTGACTCCTTCACCCACAGCAAGGACACTGGTCCCCCTCCCTGCCATTGTTCACGTGTACATCACACAAACTGTTAGGCAGGTACCAACATGGTTGGTTACACATTAAATTTAGCCCCAGCGTCTCATCGCCAAAGTTAAGAACAACTTAGTGTGTTAAGGAGTGAAGGAGTGAACCTACCCAGCATATGGCTGCTGTCTTGGTAAAAAGGAATTGCCAGGTGGAGACTCAGGACACTGCACCCTCAGCAGGGAGCTGCCCCAAGAGGAGGAGTCAGACACCAAGTCTCCAGTGAGCCCTGAGGCTCCTCCACCCACCCGGCCCATCACCCCTGTGGGAGGTCATGGCGGAGGCCTCAGCCAGGGCTGCAGCTAGTGATACTCACCCAGCTCTAACTCAACCAGGCGTTTGCTTAGTGTTTACAAGCCCTCACACCAATGCTGGGAAGTGAGTGCCATCGGTATCCCACTTTATAAACGAGCAAGGGGAGGTTAGAGATGTTACATAGTGTGGCCACGGTCACCGGTGGTTAGTGGAGAGCAGCACGTAGCCTGGCCAGCTCCAGGTGCAGATGGGCGGAGGGTGGCTGGTCCAGGTGCAGATGGGAGGAGGGTGGCTGCCTCCAGGTGAGACTCGGAGGAGGTTTGTTGCCTCACACAGGAAAGAGCACAGAGCCAGTGCCTTCTCAGTGGGCCAACCAGTGCTCTCAGGAAGAGATTGCCATTCTTTTTCTGCCAAGAGCCTTGGGCTTTGCTCTTCAGGAACCTTTCCATCTGGATTGCTAGCCAGTAGGAGAAAGCATTCCCCTGGCCTGCATGGGCAGCTCCTTCTGGCTTTCAGTTGAGTTTGCTCTGAGCCAAAGGGAACCACTGCAGGCCCTCATGGGGCAGAGATATTCCATAATAGGCATGGGCCAGCCAGAGCTGTAGATGCAGTTGTGGGAGACAGTTCTTCGAATACATGCGTGGAGAGAGAGCAGGCAGTGAGACAGGGAATGCCCAGCAGTGAGCGTAACTTCCTCCCGGCCTGGGACAGACAGCAGGGGCTGGAACAACACACGGAGAAGACAAAGGAGTCTGTGGATATGAGTGCTGCCGATGAGCTCACACGGCTGCCTTTGGGAGGCAGTGCCGTGTCCCTACCCGTGACGCCACGAGGGTTTGTGATGACGTGGCTAATGGAATGAGGCACAAGTGACATTTCCAGACTTCGAGAGACTTGTAGCTTCTCCCGTCACTTGGAATACTCTTTCTTAGAACCCTGCTGCCATGTTGTGAGGAAGACCAAGCACCCCCCCCCCCAAACCTACATGGAGGGGACCCAAAGCCCCTGGTCTTGCAGCCACACTCACTGCCCACAGCTGGCACCACCTCACCAGCCCTGTGAGTGCCCCGTCGTGGAAGAGGGTCCCTCCACCCCTGTCAGCTGCCCCAGCTGGCTGAGGCGAGGAATCGCTGCCTGCCGAGCTCTGCCCAAACACTGCCCTTGACCCAAATAGATGATTGCTGTCATGTAAGCCACTCAATTCTGAGGCGGTTTGTGATGTAGATGAGCGGAATGGTGGGCAGCATGAGGATGGATGCATTCATTTCCTAGCGTGGAGTGATTGTACTTGGAAGGGAGAATGTGTGTGCATGTGTGTATGCATGTATGTGTGTGTGCACAGATGTGCACGCATGAAGGCACATGTTCTGAGGTTAACTGCCTGGCCAGGGGTGCTGAGTCCACGCCATTAAGTGTGGTTAGTCATTCTCGTGGAAACCAAGCACAGACTCACCGCCCATGGATGAGAGGTAGTGACATTGAGTGTGATAAAAGGATGGCCAATGATTATTTCCGAGTGTGGCGTCCAGAGAGGCTGGTGAGGGTCAGCACCCCTCCTTGTCCATCCCGAGTCTGCCCCCTCCGAGCGGGGCCTGTGGCATGATTCAGTCCCATTTTGGGAAAACAGCATGTTGGTTGTGCTGACAAAATGTTAGTGCACCGCTTTTTTTACTCACAGAGGAGAGAGTAGCCGTCGCACTAGCAGGGGCACTCATGTCAGGGCTTGGAAGTGTTTTGAGTAAAGACATGGAGACAGACCACCAGGCGTGAGGTGGAAGCAGCAGTGATGGGGACGCCGGGCTGCCCGCACTCCGGAGCGGGTTCTCCCATCTCCTCGCAGCGCTTGTCCTTCCTTGTTTTCCGCCGGCCAGCCCGGCTTCCTCCCTCTTCCTTCCACGAGACGTGTGGTGCAGCTTAGATAATGTGAGCAAATGGAAGGTTTTTAAAATATTGAGCAATATTCTCCCAGCATGCAAGTCCCAGCTTGGGAAAAAAGTTGAGGTCCGTCGGAAGCTGCCTTAACTCTTTGGGGTCTCCAGGGCACCCTTCCGTAAGTGGCTGCCTCCGCAGAACAGCGCCCCAGTGGCCTGGGCGAGTCGAGGCGGCTCCCAGAAGTGCCCCCCGAGTCCCAGAAGCAGTGTGCCCCGGGATCTGGCTGAGGGTACAATTACTGTTCAGCTCGCTGGGGCCCGATTTGCTTTATTGTAGCGCTGCCTGGAGCCCCACTGCTCCGAGGCTCTGATGCTGAGCCAATTGCCTGCAAGTGGTCTTGGAGGGGTTTGCCAGCGCAGGGAGGAGGGGCAGGGCTGGCTAGAAAGACAGAATTCTCCTTCCCGAGGAGGAAAACGATCTTACCACGGAAGCTCCCGGTCAAAGGACTGACTTCTCCTTTTAGGGATTGAAGTTTCTGAGCGCTGTGGATCCCCAGGTGGGAGCCGTAGATTTCTCGGCCTAGCCGTGTGCGTGCTACTTAGGATGCGTGAGGTGCACACTGTGCTCGGGGCTTCCTCGGGGGCAGCTCCGGTTTCTGTGAAGTGGGAGCAGTAACAATGCCGACCTCAGAGGGCTGTGGGGATTCGAGGAAACAATGCAGGGAAGTGTTTGGGCCAGCATCTGCTCAAGACTAACACGCAATGCATCTGGCCATCACTCTGCAGACTGTGGGTTTCATAACCATGTGCTCCCTTATCCAATGTCTGTTGAAGGTCTCCTATGTGCAGCCGTGCGCGGCATTTTCCCAGTATTTTTATGGTCTTAGCAGGGTTCTGATGGAATTCTTTTTTGTTTATAGAGGAAAGAGGCAACTCCGATTACGGGCAGTAAATAAAAAACAATTTTCAGTGCAAAGCTTTTTTTTAAAAAAATAAAATGAATACTCCGGTTCTCACTGCCCAACATGAAGTGAATCGCACATTTCAGACAGACTAAAGCCGCTATGCACGGCCAGGCGCCCACTCGCCGCCCTCCTCCCCCGGGAGCCCCGCCTGCTGGTCACGGGATACGTGCATGTCCCGGACATGCCCACCTCCCCACACGCTTCTGCAATGGGCTTTCCACATCCACATTCCCGATCTGGGGCTTACCCGC